>NKCI01000193.1:0-76075 GCA_003946985.1 Fusarium duplospermum | reverse complement strand
TAAAAAGGCTAAAAAAAGGCTATTATATTAGTATTAGGTTATAATGCTATAATATATTAGAAATATATTCTTTATTATAGTTAAAGTTAGGATAACCGATAGAGAAGATCGAACCAAGCTCAATACAGATAAAGCGTTCGTGGTGAAGTTCTTGCTCCCAGATCATGCATCGGATCTCGATAGGGAGCCGAGGGAATAAGTAGAATATGCCCTCTGCCTTGGGCTTTCGGTTGAATAGCTGTAAGTGCTGGCCGGATGGGGTCATGTTGGCGACGCGACGCTGCGAAGTAGAAGCTTGCAGATAGTCTGCCGTGTCGGGGGCTATCAGGCTGGCTTTATACATAGTTAAGAGAAAGATCAAGGTTTGCGTGTGACTTGCTTTTAACATGGTGTGTCGTAAAACCTTGCTCGAAGTCCGCAGTGAACATCTGCATAGGTACGAAATTTACATGCGCCATTCCCTTTATCATGGCCGCTGCGCATCGCACATAACAACAGGGTTTATAAAAAGTAAAAAACACTTACTTTAATGTCAGTTGTCACGAGTTCGACTTGTGGGAAGCTTGCTGCCCGCAGCTTATAATAAACTGGCCACGGAATATCCCAGCTATCAGAGTGCTATTTAAGCCTTGATAAAATTAATATAAGAAGAAGTTAATCTCTTAGCTTGATTTTCATGAATATAGGAAGAGACTCATCATAACTGGTCTCGATTCCTGCTCAGTACCTAATGGCAGTCCCTGCGCAAGCAAGGAGATAGGTATATATAGAATTATGAGCGACTGGACTAATAAGACAAGATCACTGTCATACCGTCGACTACTGATAATACCCGCAAGCGTGCGAGTTCACGGCTAGAGATTATACACAGCCCAGTGGCATAAACTGTGAATGTATATTATGGTCTTTGCTATTAATCGGCTGGCTTAGAGTTGTCAGACGTCTCACTACGTGTCCAAGCAGATGGAAATGTGTTCTTTATCATAGTTGAAGTCGGGATAACCGATAGAGAAGACCGTCCAAGCAGATGGAACCGTCGAGTCAGAAAGTGTTTCGTCATTTGCCTTCGTATCTATAAAGAAAAGTTGCTCTAGAGGGTATTCCTCTTGTCGCGGTCCTTACATCACCCTCACTTAAAAGGGGGCTGAATTCACCCACCTGCTGCCCTCTGCCTCCTCTTTGGCCTCATTGGTTTTGCGCCATACTCAAGAAGTAGATTTACTAGTTCTTTGCCTCCACGCTTGGCAGCATTCGATAGCGGTGTTGCACTGTCTTCCGATGCTCCGTTTGCATCAGCTCCGTTCTCAAGGAGCAACTTGACCATCCCCGGGGGAGCCCATGCCTTTGTGGCGACCAAGAGGGGTGTGAGGCCATGTACTACTTTCTGGGAAGTAAAGAGATTACGATAATGATGGATGCTGAATCTGTGATTAATGTCGACTCGCTTTGTTCCCAGGAGAAGGTCTATCACAACCGTGAACCTTTCGGGCTCGTCTTGGACCCATGGGGGATGTCGACATGCCCCCAGGATAGCCCATGCCAGAGGTTTCCGGCAATGAGAGCCTTTTCCACATGCGTCTGGATCAACCTGGTTAGTTTCGAGCAGTCTTTGCACAATTTGAGAATGGCCACCCTCGGCGGCAAAGGACAAGGGTGTTCGGCCGGCGATGTATTCGTCGACATCCACAGCTTTTGAGTCGATGTCAATGTTGACAGTCTGTAGAAGCGCTTCGACAATTTTCTCATGACCATGTTCAGAAGCGTAAGACAGTGGAGTCCTCTGGTTGCGGTCTTTAGTGTTAACATCAATGTTGTGACTCTGTAGAAGTGCTTCGACAATTTGTTGACGCCCATACTCAGCAGCGTAAGAGAGTGGTGCCCTTTGAGTGAGGTCTTTCGAGTTGACATCAATATTCGGATCCCGTAGAAGTAGTTCAACGACCTTCTCATGACCGCTCTCAACAGCGCGGGATAGGGGAGTCTTTAGTTCGTGGTCTTTCGAGTTGACATCAGCCTTGTATCTCTGTAAAAGCACTTCGACGGCTTCCACATATCCATCATAAGCAGCATAAGACAGAGGACTTCTTCCATTCTTGTCTGTTGCGTCAGCGTCGAAGACATCGCTGGCGAGGAGAATCCTGGCAACACCCAAGTGACTGTTTGAAATGGCTGAGTGGAAGAGTGAAGTGGTGAGATTCACTCGATTCGTCGCGAGGAGTTTCTTCACCATCTCCTCATCCCCTTGTTCAACTGCACAAAAAATGGGTGATCGATGAGAACCAGTTTTGGAGGAACGGAGGGCCAATCGATCGTCGAATTCTGTTGAACCAAGATAGACGTTGCTGGTTCGCAATAGAATATCTACAATGGTGGTCCAGTTTCTTTCGACAGCATGTGATAGAGCGGATCGGCCATTTGAGTCTAGTAGATTGACATTTGCTCTCCCGATGTCAAGCAGTGTCTCACAAACCTTGCCATGTCCGCTGATTACAGCCCGATGTAGGGGAGCCATGCCCTCTGAATCCCGGTTGTTTGCGTCTGGTTCATGCTCGACCAGCAGCTGCCGGATGACAGCATCATGACCCTCGGCTGCTGCGAAGGCAAGGGGCGTCCAACCTCTAGCTGTCGGCTCATCGACGGTTTCACTAACAGCTAGCTTGCGTACAAGGTCAATCAGACCAAAATGAGCAGCTACGTGAAGACCACCGGCTTGTGCTTTCACCGGTTCAAGATAGAATCTGTCTCCAAAGGTCTCTGAAAACATCGAGCGAGCTGGTTTGTAGAATAGGGGCTGAAGTGAGGACCAGAACGCTTGCTTGAGCTGAAAGAAGGCTATAATTCTCGTAGGTGGCACTTGGTGGGCGTGCATTCCCCAATGTTTGCAAGCATATCGATAGAAAGGCCAGTCTTGAAGACGCCCCTGATACTCGTGTGTGTTGTGGCAATTTTTGCTCCTAAATGGATTGAACGAGAGATACGTGAGACAGACCTCAGCCATATCATCTTCAGCATCAAGAAACCAAGTGTCTCTGGTGCGCTCAAAGTACTCTTGAGTGGTGTAGTGAACCAGGCGGATGATGTCACTTTCTTGATCAACGGCGATTAGCCCTCCACAGGCCGTGACCATGTCATCAGCATCAGGGAGGTTGTCAAAGTCTAGATCTTCTTCCCCAGCCTCCACGGCCAAGGCGTGCTGAAGTTCTGATACTGTGAGAGGGGACTTGGAACAGACGATCCACTGCAACACGTCCATAGCGAGCTCTGCCTGATCGGGGAATTGCTTTTGAATGCGTATCATGGTCTGCTTGTATGTATCGTCGTAAGCAGTCGAGCCACGTGGGAGTCCCTCGAGAGCTGTACGAAGGGCCTTGGGAGTGCGCTTGTACATCAGAGACTCGAGATGGAGGTGGGCAAGCAGGAACCTAAGAAGATCAGCGATATCACCAAGAGAGCCTGGAGCCGATTACATTCCGTCCACGACCTGCACGATCTGCCTCTTGACCTGTTCTTGAAGCTCGGGGCTACGCGCAACAAAGCCCGGTAAACGTCCAAATTGACCATCGAGATATTTTCGAACGTCATACTCATTGGCCCGCACCTCGACAGATATAGCCTTGTGGAACCAAGCCTCTATATCAGGTATGGGCCGAGATGTACACATAAAGTTGACAGAGAGAACAGTTTGGAGCTTCATGAATTCTGACAACAGGGTGTTCCGGCGTCCGTCTCGGAGCGTACATTCGTCGAGGGCATCGATAATGATGAAGACTCTTGAGTACAGTGAAGACAAACTGTGAATAAGGTCACAAACTTCCTCAAATGTCAGCTTGGAGCCCCATTTAGTCTGCTCTCTGTACAACTCCTCAACGGCGGCTGGGATATCAGATTGGCGTGCCACTAGCTGCCTAAGCAAGCTTTGAAAGATCTGATCGACAGTTTGGTTCTCCTGATGTTGATAGTTGAAGTAGATATAAGCCACACAAACACTCATATCGTCTTGAAACTCCTTCATGAGCTCTTCAACCACGATAGATGAGAGAATCGTCTTTCCGGCGCCAGGAATCCCTGGACAGAAGAGGGTTTCGCCACTGGTGGACTTCCAGGAGGCGAATTCAGGGGAATGGAGTAGCCACATGCCTGTTCCTGCTTGCCTCCGAGCTGAGATATCGTTCTGTTGAGCCGTGTGGTCGAAAGAGCTGAGCCAATTGAGAAGCGCGAGTCGTTCTTGACGATCTTGGCCCTGGTTTAGTCGATCAACGCCCTTCTTTACCGCCACAGTTGTTTCGCTAGGCTGATCAGACTTATGCGGAGACACATGTTTGTTTTTCTTACCTAGAAAGCTGATTGAGTAATGTATTGAGCATGGTAATGCTGGAGCTGATGCGTTCCCGAAGCTCCCGCGCCTCGTTAGGCTCCCACTTGAGCTTTTTCCAGACCCTTCGGATCGACTTGCAAGAATGGCCCTGTGAGGTGTCCAAATCACTGAACTTGTCACATACAGCTTGTAGGTCATGCAGTACGACTTCGCAAGTGCTCATGGCCTGCTCGAGATTGGTCTCCTGCTGTGGGGTGAGGTCCGACTCATCTACTTTAACGTCGACGTCTTGGAGCACCATGGACAGAAGTTTGGTTCTGGCAGGTTAGGATGTAGTTCTGGTAGAGAGATACACAACTCACTCGTCAGAAAGACTCTTGAACTGGCTCGGTGCTCCGCTAAAGTCCTTGCGGATCTTGTGTGCCAACTGCACAGCGGCAAGGAAATCGCCGGCGCTGAATCCGAAGCTCATCTTGATGAATGAGGAGATGTGGACTCCCAAGGAGCCAAAGGCCACTGGCGATTGTGTTTCTTTGGTCGTCTATCGAGAGTGCAGGGAAGAAGTTTCTGAGGAGAACAGAGGCAAAAGAAGAGAGAAGTTGGGCTGAAAAAAAAAGGGAAATTCAAGTCAGGCAGAGTCGCAGAGCCTCGTGAGGCGGAGTTAAGGCATCCTGGGACTTGGCAACCAACCACGCGGTCGTAGAAAGACTTTGAGACACCAAGACGCCTGGTCCCAGCTAAGATAGCAGAAGGGCCTAATTTTGCCCCATCAAGCGTGGCGCACTCAGTTGCATGTTGATGACGGTTGGTTGGATATTCGAAAATGGCAGTGTTTGGATGTGATAGAATCACAATCAGTCATCCAAAGCACACATGCTTGTCTTTACGAGTGAATATATGTAATTGTCTGACATTGAGTTTAGATATACAACTATGAGAGTCTTGACCGTATCTTCGCATTTGTAGCTGACTCTACTTCCTTATTCAGCAAAAGGTGAAATGTCTCGATTAGGAATGAGTAACCATGTCATCCAATCCATGCAACTCAACGCCTTATAAAGACGTCGCATCCACCTGCAAGGATTTCACCGCTCAAATCAACTTTTTCTACTCGTTCGATATACCTACGCTTCAAAATGGCGTTACAAAACCCCGAGCCAACCCAAAAGCAAGAAACCGAGAACCAAACGACTGAAAGTCCAGACGATGATATTCTCACATACCCCGAAGGCGGCCTTAGAGCTTGGGGCGTCGTCTTTGGATCTTTCTGTATCATGCTCTCTGTTTTTGGCGTGATTAATACTGCGGCTGTTTTTGAGTCGTATTTTAAGGAGAATCAACTGAAAGACAAAGCGCCTTCGACTGTTGCCTGGATCTTTTCGCTGTATCTTTTCAACATTTACTTCCTGGGTCTATTGGCGGGCCCGATATTCGATCGGCATGGGCACCGGCTTCTTATCTTTGTGGGAAGTGTTTTGGTGGTTGTTAGTTTCATGTTGTTGAGCTTGTGTTCAGGTAAGATCCTATCAATTCGTCGAGAACTATGGCTCACAGGTATCTAGAGTATTATCAGATAATCCTCTGCTTCTCTATGCTCTTTGGAATAGGAGCCTCTCTCATGAACATCCCCGCATACGCCGTCATAGGCCACTGGTTCGATAAACGACGTGGATTTGCAGTTGGTGTAGCTTCCACAGCTGGAGGCATTGGTGGAATCATATTCCCCCTGGTCTTCCAAGCTACACTCCCAAGCATTGGGTTTGCCTGGAGCATGCGGATGCTTGGATTCATTCTTCTGCTACTTGCAGTACCGTCGAATCTTTTAATCCGGACCCGTTTACCGCCGAGCGAGCAGTTTGAATCCGCGTGGCCTGAGTTTAGGTTGTTCAAAGACCCGAGGCTATCTTTGTGCTGCGCGGGAATCTTCTTTATGGAATATGGTATCCTGGTTCCGTTGACATATGTCGTGTCTTATGCCACAGAACACGGACATGCATCTACAAACAGTTATATGCTCCCAGCACTTCTCAACGCCGGCAGCGTCGTTGGGAGAGTCGTCCCAGGAATCATCTCAGATCGAATCGGCAGATTCAATGTTCTCATTATCACAGTCGGAGCATGTATAATCTGCGTCCTTGCACTCTGGCTACCAGCAGGAGATTCAAAACCCATGCTCATCGCCTTCACCCTGCTTCTGGGCTTTGCTAGCGGTGGAAACGTCAGCTTGGTTCCTGTATGCATAGGCCAGCTGTGCGATTCTAAGGATTACGGACGATATCTATCAACGGCTCTGTTAGCAGCGAGTTTTGGAACCTTGACGGGTATTCCTATAGGAGGGGCTCTGCTTGGACTTGGTCATCGAGATGGGTGGCTGGCTGTTATCATATTTTCTGGTGCTTCGTATGCGGTGTCTTGGAGTTGCTATGTTGCTGCGAGAATACTGGCCGTGGGATGGACTGTGAAGGCCATCTACTGAGTGTTGATTCTGGGTATTGGAATTAGGCTTTAGAAAGGCTTGGATATAGATCTCCGAGATGAAGCCATACACAATGGGGTAGAATTTGAAAAGGATAAACGAGATAGGCATGATGGCTTAATTATGTTGAAAACTGTATATCTCTTGCTGGGTTCCCTTGATCTACCCTTGGGTATGCTATGAGCTTAAACAACTTAATGATACACGAACAAAGGACGAGAGCTGAACTAGTAATACGAAAGTTGTAGCCTGGTAATGCATTGATCACATAGGTAGTCATGTATACTTGAAAATATAATTGGTATATCGTATCTCACTAGGTACTCAGAGGTATAACTGCCACCCACTCGCCTCCCATGCATCCATTATCTCACAATGCTCATCCCAAAACAACTCCAAGTCGCTCTCAAAAATGCTGCTTAAAACAAAAGAAATATGTAAAAGCTGACTGCTCCCCTCCTCTTGTCTTGATGTACTCTAAGCCAAAATGCTCATCTTGTACCTCTTCTCGCATATCTTGCCTGGTATCCCTAATCCCAGAGAATCCAACCCGCCCTCTCCTCTGGGCCGTATCGTCCTCGGCTTTCTACGCTGAGGGCCTTGTTTGGTGTGTTGGAGATTTGATGTATGTCGTATGGTTCGGGATCACTAATGTCCGTGTCATCTCTGTGGGCGTCGCTGGAATGATAGGCCTCGCTTGTTTCTGCTTCTTCAGCAGGCGGTGAAATGTTTGTGCGTGGCTGCCATGCTGGGGCAGACCAGGGTTCTGGTGTTGCTTCTTCCGGCTCTTCATCTACTGCCACCTCTGTATCGTCATCCACCCCCTTCAAAGGTGGAGTTATGGGTTTGGAAAAGTTAAAGTCTGGGTTGGTTTCCTCGGCGTGAACTGAGGATGCCAGTGTAGCTCGAGTGTGAATGTGAACTTGGCTTCTAGATGCTCTCTTCAGACGAGGCTTGCGTTGCGAAAGGGATGACCCGACTTGGCTTCGACGAGATTCCATTTCGAGTCGCTCCTCTTGTTCCGTCTCATCATCGGTGATGGCATCGTCGACTAGTAACCATTGCCTGGGAGCCACGAGTAGGCTGCTACCAGACTTTCGACGATGTCGCTTCTGGTTCTTGGCCTCAGCAGACGTCGCCGCCGCCGCATGTCCTCCCTGCGCTGTGGGGGGAATCTTGAGGGGGATGTTCCCCATGGTGACATTCAGGCGGCGCAGGTCTCTCTGGCTCTCGGAAAAGATGACCCTGGCCCGGAGTCTATGCACTGCACGATCCAAGGCCAGCTCGATAGCACATCGATCTCGTATCCGGCTCAGTTTGGGCCAGGTCGCCCGTTCACCCATGAGACACGCTCGCATCATGAACTCGGGCGATGGGTTTCGCATCAGCCGTGGAAGGTCGTTGATGCTCATCTCGGGAAGAATGTTGATGTCGCCAGAATACTTCTGGCTGAGCACACTGCGAAACTTGGTGGCAAGGTTGGGCATGATGCCAAGTTCAGCCAGGAAGTGAAGTCGGTGCAGCGCCTCGTCCCTCGCCAGAGATGTCAATGTGTACATCCAGTCAAACTCGTCGGCATTGACTTGCTGGGGGCGCTCCGGCTTTCGTTGAGGAGACAGGTGGTCATCCTTGGCAAGGAAGGGAACGACATGGGGGTTCACTTGAGAAACGATAAAGTGATTCACGTTGAACATTTCCGAGAGACGCGTCATGGGCAAGTCATTGTCCACTGAGCCATCAATCCAATGTTGTGGAGTTGGGTTCCATGGCAAATGCTCGCCCGTGATGGGATCTTTGACGAGAAGAGGCGACGCGTTGAAGACCAGGGGAACCGAACATGAGGCAGCGACAGCAGACCAAATCATGACGTTGGGAGCCGTGACATAGTTGAGCAGTCTCGGTAGCTCATACATGGAGGCCGTTGAGACGCAAATGTTGAGAATTCGGCGTGTTCGGTTGTAAGCCTCTTGAAAGGTCATGTCTCCCATCAAGCCTCTCATGACCCTAGTAAGATGCTTGATGTCGGACCAACTTCCTTCGGTTAGCAGACGGCGCAAGTTGTTCCAAACGCCGTCTGTGCCATCGGGACTCTCAAATACGGAAAGGTCTCCGTAGGGAAACTCCTCGATCAACTGAGGGATTTCCTCGTCTGTTCGCGTGCACATGGCGGCGCAAACGATGCTTCCAGCGCTGGCGCCTGAAATGATCCTTGGTAGGAGCTGTGCCTCGAACAGGGCCTTCAAAACACCAATGTGGGACATGCCAAAGGTGCCGCCGCCCGACAGGAGCAATGCGCTACGGCCGAAGCTCTGTCGAGCGAAAAGGATGCCTTCAAGCAAGTCCCGATACTCAACGCTCTGGTCAAGCCGACTTTGCGTGACAACAGCCTCAATTGTCTGTATTGTGGACTCGACATAGCGTTCGATGAGGTGCTTCGTTCCTGAGTATGAGTGTCGGTAGAGATCGACATTATCCATGCCACCAAGATCTCGAGAGAGGGCAGTGCGTATTAAGTGCATCATGGTATGAACGTCGCATTTGGTGCGGGCTTCATCGAGGGCTTGTAGACGCTCCTTGATCAACTTGGGGTTGTAGTCGCCTGACGATGCGTCTCGTTTCCACTCGTCATTTCCTTCGAGAACGTCGAGTTCTTTGGCGGCAGCCTCCCATTGCGCATGAGACTCGGCCTAGGTCTATTAGCAAGTGACGCGACAGGAGAGGCGACAGAAACTCACATTTTGCATGCGCAGACCCAAATGATGTTTCCTCTCTTCCAACTGTTGAACCTTTTGGCGCTGGTCTTCTGTCAAACCATCCTTGCACCATAACCAAGTATCATTGGCCTGCTTGATGGCCTTTTGGATCGTACTGACGACGGCTGGACCCGACGAGGAGACGCTCGGTGGACGCTTCGCTTTTGTATTCGACTTGACAGGAGATTTGGGTTTCGAGTGGGTAGGAACCGCACGGGTTTGGAGTAGCAGATCGGCCATGATGAAGGCCCACGCAGGTCAAGCGTGGGAACAAGGTCGGTCTGCGAGGAGGGAGCGGTAGCGGCGGGAGAAAGCGACGTTATAGCATGGCAGGGGAAGATATTTGGAATAGGTTCGAACGCGAGCGTTTGTAGGTTTGAGGATCGTGATCGTAGGAGAGAGAGAGAGAGAGCGTGTTTGCGTCTTGTGATTGAAACTGAGAGATTATTGTTGAAACGGGACAAGAGATGGGAGGTAGCCTGGGGGTCACAAGTCGAGGAGCGAGCGGAACGGAACTGTAGGTGCGGTGAGTTGGCGGAAGTGGTGGGGGTTGGCGGAGGGGCTCCGAGACACGGCACAGAAGGAGATAACGGCAGTGGCTTGTAAAGATACACGGGACGGCTTGAAGCTTTTCTTCCAGGGAAACACAGGTAAGAAGCGATGATCTGAGGTGATGATATTCGGGGATGGTCTTGTTGATGATGAAATTGGATCTTGGTGTGCGAATAGGGACGAGAGGAATTTCTTGAATTTGGGAAGGTCCCCATGACCATGTCCACTTTCCGAAAGATTGAATCCACTTTTCCCCGCCATTTATTGAATGTGGGGAAAACTGTCATGCAGCCGCTGTAGAGCAGTTGTCAACCGCTAAACGCCCTGTAAACGTTCTATATTTACAGGGCATTTTTCTTCATTTCTCTCCTCAACACCACATCAAACATTGAACACGAGATATTTCAGCTCATGTCCTTCACAGCCTCTGAAATGTCCCCTCCGTTGTCAGCCCTCAGCAGACATCTGACCCAGCCGCAAACTGGAAGCGCACCCAATTCAGGGCATCCTCACCGCCTGGAGGGAGGGCGGCTGGCCAATCAAGGAGCCAGGAAGGGCAGCCCTTACAGGGGCACGTGGCCGCATCTCCAGGGTGGCTTTCCAACTGGGGCTGGCCTGGCCTGAGCGGGTCAGTCTCTCATCCCCGCCACAGCGTAATCCAATTATCCCGCATTTCACATGTCAACAGCAAGGTTGTGATTCCTTGTTCTATTGGATCCTCCGCAATTCTTTGCATCCTTTGCGCAGTTCACGCGGGCCGATGCTCGGCAGCTGATTCAGACGAGAAGAAAAAGTCTGGGGAATTTGCGGGGAGGAAGAGGGAAGGGAAGAAAAAGTCCAAAGTGTGTAAGCGAGATGAGAAAACGTGAGCGGGTGGCTACGGTTCCATCGTGGTCTGATGTTGAAGCTTCAGCGTGATCTACCACGACAAAAGTTTCTTTTTTAAATGCAGGCTCCAGTACAGTATTGCATTTTTAAACTGAGCTCCAAGTACCAGTATTTTTTATCTGCCTGTTTCACGGAAGAAAGGGGAGACTTCCGTCCGACATGAGACATTGGGCTGACTCGTCTGACCTGAACATTGACTCAGGCGGCTTCGGAACAGACGATCAAAGAGCGATCGAGATTCCATTCCATACAGCCAAGATCAGCGTGAGGCAGTGAACACACTGACGACGACAACATGTGGAATAACCATGTTCCATACCGATGAGTTGGCTGTCTAAACTGGGCAAAACCTCCGGACCAGGTCCTCGCAAGGTGGGCGATAAGCTTCTGAAGCTTTCACAAGCTTGCGAAGCCGGACACTCCGGGGCAAGGGAGAGGGCAGCCATTCAAGACTAAAAAAAAGTAGTGTTCATGCCTTGAGGCCAAGTTATCTTCAAAAAGGCATAGCAGCTGCAGTAGCTGCCCTGTTGAGGCTGAACCAAATGCTCAAAGTCTGGACCGTTCAATGTTGCAATGAGTTCCTGGCTGCCGGCCCTCTTCCAAGCTTTTTGCGTTAGTATTTTTCTTGAAACGATTGATCTGCAAAATATGCAGGACAAAATTTTCTTGAATGTTCCATCGGTTCGTTCAGAATTTGGACTTTGTGACGCCTCTGCCGCGAGGGGAGTGAAGGCATCGTGAAGCCATTCCCGCCTTGGCTCCAGTTTGCTAAAACATCACACAACTGCTGGCATGCACGAGGAAGGAATGCACCATTCTCATAAACTTGCACTGAAAATAATCTCCAGATCGCAATTACAATGGCAATTATAACATCCATCAACGTCACCTGACGAAACACGTGCATCAGCTTCCCCCAAAAAGCAAACAAATTCGAAACATCACCCCGTCCTACCAGATTACGTTATGGTGACGCCGTACACACGCGAAGCCCGTCCAGACACGTCGCGATCCTGCTGCTCCCCCGCATCAATACCTGCTTTTCTGCAACGTCGTTTACCAATCTACATGTCATGGATGACGTTTGTTTGCTTACAGAGGCGCAGAGTGACTGGCATGCTGCGTTTGCCTCTTAAAATGGCTGCTTGCCCGCCTTGGGGCTTTTGTTCTGTAGTCTTTGAGCTCTTGACAATTCAATATTCGAAAACGATACAATGGATTCTGTGATTGAGGCCATCAAGACCAAGCCCGTTGGGCCCATCCCGACTATCATTCGTATGTCCTCGAGCGAATGGCCTCAACTCCAATGGGTTTCACACTAACAAATTCCCAGCTGAGCCGACCCATTACCAGACAGCCGGCCACAATGGAATCCGCGCTCTATGGGTCCTCTTCTTCATGATGGTGGTGGCTTCGGCCGTTTTTGCCCTCCTCTCGTGGAATGTCGCCGTCCAGCGTCGCATCTTTTACTTCCTCACCACCCTGACAACCATCATCTCGGCGCTCGCATACTTTGCCATGGCCTCCGGGCATGCGTCCACCTTTAACTGCGTCAGTGTTCGAGATCACCATAAGCACGTTCCCGATACGTTCCACGATGTGTGCCGTCAGGTCTATTGGGCTCGCTTTGTAGATTGGGCCATTACGACCCCCATCTTGGTTCTCGAGCTTTGTCTGTTGGCTGGTGTTGATGGAGCGCATACCGTCATGGCTATGGTGGCGAATGTCATCATGATGCTCACAGGTCTTTTTGCTGCTATCGGCCATGCGCATACTGCTCAGAAATGGGGATGGTATGCCATTAGCTGCATTGCTTATCTCTTCACCATCTGGCATGTCTCTATCCATGGTGCTAGAGCTTCTCGAGCTCGCGGTACTAAGGTTTCTCGACTCTTTGGTTCTCTCGCCACCTTTGCCCTCATTCTTTGGACCATCTACGTCGTGTAAGTGTTCTCCTCAATTGTTGCGTCGCAAGCTAACAAGAACAGGGTCTGGGGTGCTGCCGGCGGTGCTTGGAGGGTCAAGGTTGGCACCGAGATCATCATCTACGCCGTCCTCGATGTCCTTGCCAAGGCCATCCTTGGTCTCTGGCTAATCACGGCAGCCCGTCAGAACCGCGAGACGACCCCCGAGGTTGGTGGCTACTGGGCTCATGGGGCCGGTACCGAGGGAGCGATTCGCATTGGCGATGACGAGGAGGGCGCGTAATCGCTCGAAAAATGAGAGCTGGGTCATAACTTTTCTGATCAAAGTGGATGGATTGGTTACTTGGTGTCATCATCAACATGGTGCCTAGGGAAGAGCTATGTGCCTGGAATGACGCGCGACAGTGGGAGGGTGGTAATTGAAGACGGAAAGTGACGATGAGAGGGAAAAATGGCGTCGGAGCAGTACGAGGTATACAAGGATGCGGACTACGTTATATGACACGCCGCGATGGCGTCAAGTGGCTTCGGGGGTGGTCAGGTTGGTCTCAGGGAGCAGTTGTTTGAAGATGCAGGGGATAAATTCACAGAGTGGCAGGGAATTCGTTTTAATGGAAAATCGTTGGAAGGAGAATTTGGAGTGTTATCTCAATCGTTTACTTTGTTCTTTCTATGAGAGCATGAGCCAGGGATTGATGAATTGATACCCCTATTCTGCTGTCTTGAACCGGCATGCCACTGCGGGCACCCAGTGGGATCTCTGACAATTACCTTTCAATAGATGAGTCTGTTATCGCTTCGGGATGACCTCCTAGGATCATAATATCATTATAAAGAAGTGTTAGTACTCGTATTTTGAGAGGGAACAAGTCCGCCTCCTCTCGGCACCGAGCATACCGGAGTGGGCCCGGGCCGGCCGGCTCGGCACCCCGACTTCCGGATGTACGGGGCCGTTTGTTGCTGGATGCCCCGTCACAGTATATTCGGATGGGGATAGCCTTGTCTGGCAGTAACTTATCTTAACATCTGATGTAATCACGTCTTCCAATTCCTGTTTGTTAATTTACGGATTGAGGATCTTGGACGAGCCCCGTAACGGCATCCACTTGATGCACTTCGTCGGCCCCAATTGCATACCTACCCTCTGAGATACAGTACCTATGTTATCCTTCAAATAAACTTATATGCTTCTTAAAGCCATGCTAGTCAGTATGAAGAACACGGCTACCACCATCCGTGGATGATTGGGAGCTCAAGTCAACACCTCGAAGGCTTGCCCATCTGGGTTACGTCAGCATTCAAGCCCAGAAAATGGTCTAGCTTCTGCTCTTGACCTTGCGGTCGGTCCGTCTCGACTCGAACCGGCCTCCTTCTTCATTATCGCCCTGCTTGATAGCTGCCATATCTGACCTACCGCTGCTCTGTCACACTGCTCTCATAGTCCAGGACCAGATGAACCGCCGACGGTGTCTGCGCGCGTGAGTGGCCGACACGTCTCTGAGATGCCCTCTACTGACTGTCCTTGTAGATGCGCTCGGTGCCGTGACATGAAGGTTCGATGTTCAGGCTCAGTCCCATGTGCGCGATGTCAAAGGAAGCGACATGAATGCTACTTCAGACCCGAAGATATGCGGACAACCGTTCCTCTAAGGAAAGCACATTGACCTGCTCTTCGCCTACGCCCAACTAACATTGGCCACAGCTATCTTCAATCGCTGGAAGCCCGTGTCCAAGAACAAGGTCTTCAAGAACAGAGTCTTCAGCCACAGCAGCCAGCCATAACGCCGCCGCGGTCAACTATGCCGTCGGACCAGCTCAGTGGTATCGATCCGGCCATTCTGAGCCCAACAGAGCAGTCATCGCACACTCAGAGTCATTCAGATACCGCTGGGAGTAGCACTCAGGTCCCCTGCCAAGTTGATCCTGCATTGGACTCCCCCGAGTTCAATCGTAACCCGCTTGTCGACAATGGAGAGGTCTTCGCTCGTGATCCCCACGGCAAATTCTGTAAGCAAAGTGTTTCATTTTGGCATCTTCTCTAATTAATTACATGATAGGGTATATGGGACCAACCTCGTCTTGGGCTTTTTGCCGGCGTGTCCTCGCCATCATTGGGAGCTGTATGCCCAAGCCGGAACCTCCTGTTTACCCCTGGGATCTAGAGACCATTAATCTGACCTGGAGTCCTGTCGGGTTATATGACCAGCCAGACGTTTCGGGGCTCCCATCATGCGAGTATGCGCTCTATCTATTGTCCACGGTTCAGTATCATCTCGGATCGCTGTACGAAATCATCGACCATGAATCCTTCCGCGAGCAGGTTGAGCGCTTCTACCAGGATCCTGCCGGAGAGGCTTATCGGTCGAGGTTCTGGTATTCACAGTTCTTGCTGGTGCTGGCTTTTGGTGAAGCCTTCTTGAACACTGGATCAAATAAAGGCGTCCCGGGCATCAAGTATGCTTCACGAGGGTTGTCATTGATACCAAGCCTCATTCCACTAGACAAAGACAAAGAATCGTTGGCGGTGGTACAGGCTCATTGTCTAGCGGCTTTGTACCTACAGGCCGTTGACTTGCGCTTGATGGCATTCCAGATTGTGAGTACAGTACCTTGACCTCTGTTTGATCGAGTGGCTTTATCTGATACTGGATAGATTGGACAAGGGCTGCGTCTCGCAATCATTGAAGGATGGCATAGACATATGCCTCCAGAAGATGTTGGCGAGCAGCACTCGAAACGCTGCAACACAATTTTCTGGATCTCGTACATAATTGATCGAGAATACGGCCCTTTGGTCGGAGCACCGAGTTCCATCAGAGATGAAGACATTACGACAAAGTTACCCTCCGATATTGACGGCTCTCTGAGAGCTGATGCCCTCACACTGCAAATTCGCATGTCACGTCTAACAGCGACAATACTGAACGGTATGGTAAAGCGCCCCTGTATTCTGTGGAATATTTGTTGATAGTATCTAGGCGTTTATGGAGTTGACAGAAACTTTGACGGGACTCTACTCAATGACACACAGTCGGTACTACACAGCCTCGCAGACGTCTCGAGAGATATCAGCGCTTTCCTCGAGACGCGACTTCAGGAGACCAACATTCGATCTTCAAAGATAGCTACAAGGTTGATTCTTTCGTATCATCACGTAAGTAACACCTCTTTCATCCCTTATTCGACGCTAATAAAGCCAGTGTGTTGTTTTGACGACCCGACCCTTGGTCATGTGTGTCTTGCAAAGACGATTGACTGGGAGCGATGGAGACCGGACCATACCTGATGGTCCCATTAGTTCGCTGCTGCAGTCGTGTGTTCATTCAGCCTTGAATATCCTCAAGACCTTACGAGCACTCGGAGATGAGAATCTACTCGGTAAGAAGCCAATCTCCTACTCAATGGACTGGTCTGACCCATACTTAGACTCTTTCCTACCGTTTCAAATGGAGACGGTCTTTTCCTCAGCCTTTCTTCTCTATGTTATCGACGCAGTATCACCAGGTTTTGTGCCTGATCAAACCTGGCTTGCAACTGCTCACGGCATATTTGACACGATGATTGCAAAAGGCAGTCCAGCAACACCACTCCGAAAACGAGAATTACAGCGATTGGAGCAGATCATGACATCGTACCTCGGGTCTGGATCCCAGATGAATCCCTCGCCACTGCAATTCCAGGAGGAACCCATCTTGAGGCGAGGTATGGAGCCAGCTGATCAAACAGCGACAGCAGAGGTCGCGTATATGGACGAAGCATCCCCTTGGGGACTTCTGGGTTCTCATGGAGGGTATATCTTGTCACCCGGTGAGATTATGCAGTTGGCCGAGGGGCTCAACATGGAGGATTTCATGGTTACGCCTGAGGAAGGTGTGGCTCTGGGGGGACATGGCCAGATTGAGACAAACAGGGATACTGGACCGTGATAGGAGTAGCAAGAGATAATGGTATCAATGCAGAAGCCATGGTCAGTAGCGGTGCCGTGATGTCTAGCTGGCTCGCCCTAGACTCGAGATGATCCGTATTGGATTGGATCTAGCCTTGAAATGTGTCCTCTTTGCTAAAAGAATGAGCTTTTGTTTCTTCCTTATCAGTTGGGGATCATGGCTTGTTTCCGGACATCGGGCACCGGCCCGGCGGTCGGCCCCACATACCGACACCGGGATACCGGCCGGGTCCCGGACCGTCCCATGTTTTGATGGGCTGGTTTGCCTGCAAGCTGTGAGGCAGGGCGGAAGTTGGCACGGGAGTTTTGACACGGAAGTTATGATAATTACGGAAGTCGTCTCACGGAAATCAACCTATTGAAGTTGCACTGATGACAAACAACACGATCTTGACTGCCCATAGCCATAGACCTTTAGAAAGAAGAAGACAGGTTTCAGGCAATCAAGAATTATCAGTTGAGTTGGCTTTAATTCACAACCTGTTAATATTATTTCTTCTTCTGAATACCTGTGGATAGATGAATTCTCTACGGCAAACATGTAGCCAGGACCTTGGTAGGCTAAGCTATCCATGGCTGTGAGGCTCTTGGTTTGAGTTTGACTCTCTATACACCTGGGATGCCCTAAGAATCTTTCCACGGCCTCTTGTATGTAATCTAAACCCATACTTGGATCGGATCTTGAACTTCCGCTCCATTGTCCGCAATAAGGGTCCCACGCAACGTCGGAATCCACATACCGATGTATCCACTCGCCGACTTCTTGTGTTCTGGATCGATGCCATGCAGAGGCCGTATTGATTACAACAACGCGAAGGATGGAGTAAATCGTCAAATTGATGGATATTGGATGGAAAGAACGGGTTCTCAAACCATTCAGATGATGTTGATCTCCCGTTGAGTCGGTTGGAGTGCCGAGGAAGTCATCTAGAAAAGACATCCATTTACATCCTTGTCCGTCGTCGCATACTCACCCCCTCACGGCCTGGATCATTGCCACACTCTCGCCTCACAACAAGCAGAATCATCCTCAGCGAACCGCCATGGCTTCCTCTCCCTTCTGGATCGAAACCGAAGACTGGCATACCGCCGGTGAACCCTTCCGCATCATCGAAAAGCTTCCGAACGGCTACCTTCCCGAGTCTTCGACCGTTGCCCAGCGTCGTTTCGATATCATAGCAGATCCTCAGCATCCGCTTGATCAACTTCGCCAGTCGCTATGCCACGAGCCTCGAGGTCATGCTGATATGTATGGCGGCTTTATTACACCACCCGATGATGCGGGAGCCGCTTTTGGTGTCCTATTTTGGCATAAGGATGGTTTCTCTACGGCTTGTGGTCACGGAACGATTGCGCTTGGATACTGGGCTGTCGCAAACGGTATCGTCAAGGTTACAGAGTCTGGAGAGGCCAAGGTGGACGTTGTGATTGACGTCCCTTCTGGTCGTGTGGTGGCCAGCATGAATATCGTTGATGGAAAGGCTGTTGGAGCCGACTTTATCAACGTCACTAGCTATCAGTTGGCCAAGTCATTACCCGCCGCCGTGCCCTCAAGAGGAACCGAGGTCAACGTCGACCTGGCTTTTGGCGGAGCTGTCTATGCCACCTTGGATGCGGACCAGCTTGGTCTCAAGGTTGAGCCGAAGAACGTGAACGAGTTTATCAAGATTGGGCGAGAAATCAAGGCTTCTCTGGGAGCTCGAGCTCACTATGGAACATACGACTGCTACGGTGTCATATTTTTCAATGAAGAGGGCGATGAGGAAGGAATCGTCAGGCAGAGGAATGTTACGGTGTTTGCAGACGGCCAAATCGACCGATCACCCTGTGGCTCTGGATCATGTGCTCGACTGGCAGTCTTGTTTGCGCAGGGAAGAGTGGCGTCCGGAAAGGCGAAGCTGCTGCACCGGTCCATCATCGCGTCACAGTTCCAGGCCGAGGTCTTGTCGGAGGAGAAGTCTCCTGTGGAGGGATTCCCTGCGTGTATTCCTCGTGTAACGGGTGAGGCCAAGTTGTGTGGGAGGATGAGCTTTTATATTGATCCGAGCGAGGACATTTATCCTGGATTTCTTCTACGATAGACATACAAAACATAAAATCACTTTCTAAACATGAGATTCTCCTCAGGGCTGATACCTTTATTTTGAGAACAAGCTGCGTCTCGTTGTGGCGGGCAGTGGGGGTGTTCATGGTGACATGCAGGTCTTAGACATAATAACCGCCGTTTTGCACTCAAGAAGTTCGCCCTCGGAATGACACTCAAATAGACAAGGACAAGAAAAGGTTGATTATTGTGGTTTTTTACCAAGCTCTCGAGTAGCTTGTCCAATTGAACTGATCCCACCCTCCTTTAACTCTGTTCGTCTTCAGGGTAGGTGGGTACAAAGCTCAGCTAGAAATGGCATATCCCTGTAGTTTCTTTCTTGGCTGGAGCGTTGAACATGACGTGAGCGAAACTCTACGTTTAAGAAACATTTGGTTTGCAATCCTAGATATTGCTTTGCCTGCCAGGTCAGACCAACTTAAAACAAAACATCCAATCAATTCCAATAACCAAGCACCTGGTTAAAATCTGGTTAAATCTTGCAGAAGGATGCCATCTTGACCAACAGTTCGTCCCATCTTCCCCACCCGCATGCATCTTAAATGGAGTTGATACTACTGCCCAGATAGGCAAGTCAAGCCGGCTTATCTATGCTTATTCGTCGACTCGCTGTGAAGCTCCGCTTTCGGTCTAGTTTTGGCCACGGTCCGAAAGCCCGAAATCCTCGCTTGCGACCTTAATGCCCTTTCTGGTGATAGATGATGGAGATTAGGAGGCCGAGTTTTTACTATAAGGATCATTCTCGGCTTCAAGATATGTCCGTCTGTCCGTTAAAGATCCAGTCTTAAAGAAAAGGATCTGCCTCTTTGTCAAGTGCCAGTGCTAGACCTTGAGCTTACAAACTAGACACATTCAAGTCGTCGTATAATCGATCAATAACATCATCACCATCTCCGCTTCTTCTGTGACTGTTTCCTGCAAGCCAAACACGGCGGACCCGATTATCAATCCCTTCACGAGACCCACACTCCAAAACCCAACGTCGCTTATAAGAAACGAGGCGCCATTCTTTGACTTCTCCATCGGGCGCACACCTTCACGCACACTTACCGACACTTCCATATGGTTTCCACAAACGAAAAGGATTGCACCGTCGATGGTGTCCTCGACCAAGAGCGCAATGGATCTTCGCAAGAACCTTCTCTCCTGTTTGATCAGAAGGAGATTGAGAGGTTGGGACGAGAGCGTCCGGCGTGCTTTCACAGCTGGTACGCCGAGATAGGCTTCGTCTTTGCTGTTGTTGGGTCTATGATGGTTAGCGAGTACTTTGTCTCTGGGTTCAATATTGCTTTGCCTTCTCTTGCGAACTCGTTGGATATTCCAAAGTCGGCTCGGACCTGGCCTGCGTCTGTCATCAACTTGACTACGGCGGCTCTCCTTCTACCTTTTGCACGATTATCCGAGATCCACGGAGGACGATTCATCTTCTTAGGAGGTCACGTTTGGTTGTTGGTTTGGTCATTGATCGCTGGGTTCAGTCAGAATCCAACCATGCTCATCGCCTGTCGAGCTATGCAGGGTCTTGGATCCTCCGCCTTCCTCCCGTCGAGCGTTGCTATCATGGCACGCATCTATCGTCCAGGACCCCGAAAGAATCTCGTCTTTGGCATGTTTGGTGCCTTTTCCTGCATCGGGTTTTACTCGGGCATCTTCTTTGGTGCTCTCGCCGCCCAAGTCCTCGGTTGGAAGTGGTACTTTTTCATCGGCGCTTGCTTCTGTGCTGGCATCTTTCTCGCCGGCATTTTGACAATCCCCAAGAGTCAAGGTGATACACAGCCCGATCTTGGAATGGATTGGATGGGAGCCTGCACTATCGTCCCTGGACTGGCGCTGGTTGTGTACGCGTTGACGGATGGTGGAAACGCTCCTCAGGGCTGGCGGACGCCTTACATCTACGTCACCCTGATCATTGGTGTCTTGTGTCTTGCTTTGGCCTTTTACATTGAGGGGTGGAAGGCTCGTCAGCCCTTGCTGCCGGCGGAAGTGTTCAAGACAAAGTACATGACCCGGTTGATCATTGCTTTGTTCTTTTCCTATGGATCTTTCGGTTTGTTTCTCTTTTACGCCAGCTTCTAGTATGTTGCCCCATCCAAGATTCACTAATTATGAGACTGACATTCAATCCAGTATCGAAGAAGTGTTGGGCATCTCTCCATTGCTGACAGCAGCGTGGTTCATTCCTCTGGCTGCAGGTGGATTTATCCTAGCCGTCGTCGGTGGCTTTGTTCTTCACATTATCAGCGGACGGATTTTGCTGCTGATTTCTGGACTTGGATTCCTTGGATGCTGCATATTATTCGCCCTCATTCCAGATGGTGAAAAGTCCAACAGCTTTCTCTACTGGGCGTTTGTCTTCCCTGCCATGGTCCTGAGCACAATTGGCGTGGACATTGCATTCAACGTCACCAACATCTTCATTACTACGTCTCTCCCCAGTCATCTTCAAGCCGTTGCTGGAGCCTTAATCACAAGTCTGCTCTACCTCGGCATGGCGTTTTGGCTGGGCGTTGGAGAGATGGCTGTCTCTGCCAAGAAGGACGTTGAAGGGGCGGAGAACGTGAGCCAGAGGAGCCAGTATCAGATTGGATTCTGGGCTGGTGCAGCACTTGCAGTTGCTGCTTTGCTCATCTTTATTACTGTCAAAATGGAGTCGGCCAAGGCGGATCTCACTGCGGACGAGAAGGCTGCGAGGGAACGGGAGAATGCGACTGAGCAGACAACAGAATGAGGGGGGTTATTGAGTCACGTTTAATGAGGTATTGGAAATGATCGGGAGCATAAAAGTTATTGGTTTCATTGGCATATATCTAGCAAGCAGTGTTACTGAAAGTGGAACGTTAGACACATGGACATATCTAGAAAAGGATTCTTAATGTAGAAATAGACTGGTATTATCTATTTATATATAATGGTAAAAAGAAGCTCATCGCCCTTTGCTTACAGCAGCGATTTTTGCTATTTGATGTGTGTTGAGGTGCGCTTGAGCTCACTGTTGAATGATCCGCGACGCTTGAGAAAGCCCTGCATCAAGTCTAACTATATATAGATGATACTGTTAGTTATCTGAAGCAAAGCTTGGCCGCGTGGTATGAAAAGAAAATGACTTTCAGGGCCATCCTTACCAAAGATGACCAGCGTTGATGTTGATGACCGGATCACTTGCTCCTGTACTTGGGTCGGCTGCTCTGACACTCGGGCCGACCACAATTCCCAGGCATCTTCTTCGAGGCCAGGTATACCTCGTTGACGGGATGGCCTCGCTTTCCCTGCTTTTCGCAGGGGATGAGGACAGGCTCTCTTGCCACGGTGTGGCCGCAGTCGGTGTAGATAACGTTGGAGTAGGTAATCTGACACATCTTGGCTGATGATTCGATGGCGATCGGATCAGTGTGTTTTGGTACTGCTTGAGCTTCAGGCTGAACAGTGCTTTAAGTAGCTGTGTATTGTCGAGATGGGTGAGGATGAGGATGCTGGAGTACAAAGATGAATCATCTGGAGAAGGCTAAAGACATAGAACAGGCAGGACAAAGGCAGAAACCGACCGAACCCATAATTCCTTGTTTGTCTACATGGATACTGGATTGGTAGTTTTGAATGATTTGGCATGAACAATGAATACAATGAAACAATGCTCAAAGAACCCACTGCTGGAGCTGTTTTGACGCACAAGGATTTACAATGGCCAACCTTTTTGCTCCGTCATCACCATTGACAGGTTTTCTTTTAGCCCTCTGAGTTTATGATGAGGTTTATACAACCATTCAAGTAAATGAGTTGTGATCATTGAAGCCCCGATGTATGAGACAGCAGGCTCCGTTTGTCAGTCGGTGGATGCCAGGCGAAAGCTGTCACAGATTCGCGTTATTAAATAAAGACATACATTCACCTCGGGCTATGTTCTCGTCAAGCATGGTAGTATCAAGCAGTCATTCTAGAAATACGATTCTATAATGAACACTGCGAGAGGTGAAAGAAACCACTATCTAAACCACTGACGACCAGCTATCTTGGCATTCGCTACCGAGACTGTTTCGACTGCCTAGGGACAATGTTGATTAGTGAATACTGAGATAATAAGTGTGGATGGATATGAGTGAAGTTCATAGTAGATATAATTGGATGTTGATGTGGCCTATGACCTGGCAACAAAGATCACGGCAAGAGGGTTATTGAGATGAGGACCGGTAAGATCTGCCCCTCACGTCTCATGCCTAGAATCCACGAGAACAAAGAGACGGCCGTTGCTACGTCAAATAGTTCCTGTTAGGCTCTTGTAATTGCCTACGAAAGCTGAATTATGCGACACACCTGTCAACGGCTCGTATCATCGGTACGTGAGGTTTCCCGGCATAGCATGGGGTAATTTTCGTGAACCTGAGGTGAAAGAGAAGTTATGAAGTTCAGCATCGAAAGCATTGAGGCCCCAATATATCCTTCCTCGAGGGCTGGGTCCTTGTCGGAAGATGTAGCCACTTGACTCTGCCTGTTGATGAAGTCTTGGGTGTTGCCTCTCGTGCAATAATTTAATCTTAAAATGTTCAAAAACTATAGTTGAAAATATCCTACATGGTATCTCCATGCAACGAAGTCAAAATTGACGCAGATTCTCGGCCGAGAGCAGTCAGCAGACCTGGCCCAAGTGGAGAGCTGGGGTGGATTTTACAAGGCGGTGATGGTGGCACGGGAATGCCCGCCCTTTGGCTCCGCTGATGACTGGGATCATCCTAGAAGAAGTGTGAGAGCTTTATTGACGGTCTGCAAAGGGACCAAGTTTATTATCCCTTGACCATGTCTTGGCCATGTCGTGCATTCATCTCGCTACATGAGCTTGGGCTGCCGATCAGAATGAGAAAAACATTCATGACGCGTGGCTTGAGAATGAGCTTCACCAAAACGCCCTCGGTTTCTTCAGCTGGTGTTTGGCCTCAATATTGAAGTGGAATCTCGATGGAAGCAGCCACTCAAGGTGAGAATGACCTCCCAACCTCCTCGATTTTCCTCATGCACGCACGGAAAACTAGCTTCAACCTTCAGCTCTTGGACCGCCTGTAGATCCCGAACATCCCTGCTCGACATATTTTCCTTGGCACGGCGACGCCTCGGGAGAATCAGCTCGACCGCAAAGAGCGGCTTGCATTGAAAGGGCCTCAAAGTCTGCGGGGAGACGGGAGCTACTAGGACGGTCCGAGCCTGTCGTGACACTGAAAAGAGGCCATGAATGGTTAGAACTGATGGAAGATGGAGAGCTGAAGTCTTCCGTGTCTCAGATGGCCCACTGCCCGCCCAGCTGATGGTACAAGTACAAGCTGCAGGCGAGAGGAAGCTTTGGACCATGATCGACATTGGAACCATAATTGACGAATCATTTTGGCTCGTCTCTTTTCTGAGTGAAATGTTTCTCGGCTTGTGTCAAGCGATCACAATATGTAGTTATCGTTAGTCGCGGCAGTCGTGATGCATCCTTGCTGCCGATGGGAGGGGGAGTGAGTAAGTGAGTCTGGTATAAAGGCAGGCGCCCATCGTGACATGTTCCATCTCGTCACCTCCATCTTTCGCTCTTCATCGTCTTCTCCCCATCTCTAGGCCTGAAAATGCGGTTCTTTTCTACTCTTGTCGCTTCGGCGCTCATCTCTCTTGGTAATGCTGCTGTCATTGCTCGAGGTGATGTCCCTCCCGTGCCTCAGACCCAATACGATGCTATCATTGTTGGAGGTGGTCCTGCCGGTCTCGCTGCATTGAGTGGTCTTGCCCGTGTGCGTCGAAATGTTCTCCTCATCGACTCTGGAGAGTATAGAAACGATCCTACTCGACACATGCACGATGTTCCTGGCTTCGATGGTAAGTATACTCGTGCCCCCCGCTGTGCCACACTAATAGATCCGAGGTGTGACACCTGCGTACTACCGTTGGGCCGCTCGCAAGCAGCTGTCTTACTATGACACTGTCAAGATGGAGAATGGAACCGTCACCGACATCAAGCCTCAAAGCGAGAACACCTGGTTCTCTGTCACTGTCGAGTATGGCTACAAGCAGAAGAAGACCTTGACCGCACGCAAGATTGTCCTTGCCACTGGCCTTCGCGACATTCTCCCCGATACACCTGGCATCGAAGAGGCTTGGGGCAAGGGTATCTTCTGGTGCCCTTGGTGCGACGGCCACGAGCACGCCGACCAGCCACTTGGACTCCTTGGCCCTCTGGAAAAGGTAGCCGGTATGGTCCGCGAGATGCTGACCCTGAACACGGATATCGTCGCCTTCGTCAACGGTACCGATACTCGCGACTCCCGTGCTCTGGCCGTCAAGGATCTTCCTAAGTGGGAGGCCTACCTCAACCTCCACAACGTCACAGTCGACAACCGCACCATCACCGAGATTGAGAGGGTTTCCGAGGGAGCAAACGAACACGCGGACCCCAGCCTTCCCAGTGTCCCCGAGAATGATTGGTTCAACGTCAAGTTTGACAAGGGAGAGCCCGTCGGGCGAGCTGCGTTCCTGGCTAGCTTCCCCGACGAGCAGCGATCCGATGTTGGACAGAAGGCTGGAGTTCAACTTTGGGGTGGTCGTCTGGCTGCTAACCAGTCTGCGGGTCTTGTCACAAACATTCCCGGCATCTACGCCGTCGGTGACGCCAACTCGGACAATGTCACGAACGTGCCACATGCGCTCTTCAGCGGCAAGCGGACAGCCGTGTTCCTGCACGGTGAGTAACCTTTGTATGTAATCTGCACTTGTACTAACAATGGTACAGTCAAACTCGAGAGAGAAGACCAGGCGGTGGAGCTTGCTGGAGAGCCTGCCAAGCGTGACACTCACCTGCAGGCACGAGATGTTTGGGAGACGATGAACGGCAAGCGTGGAGACATGCTGTACGCGGGGGAGTTTGAGCAGTAATGGGTTGGAACATGAACATGATTACCTGTAGCAATGAAATGACAGGTCTTAATGAGTACAGTTAATGCATTTGTACATTCATCTCTGTCGTGGCCTCATAAGTGAATCCTTTGACTGATCTGTGTTGCAAGAGTGTATTGAGGTTGAGAGTAGATAAATAGATTAAGACTGCTTTTACATATATGGCATTTAAAGAAAACCAACTTGATGTGCGCCAGTTGAGCGCTTCGCCAGGATTGCCCGTGTTTGTAAGCTACCAACTAAATGCCTAGAGTCAGTTCTACAAAGTCATCCTCAAACCGAGCCGAGCAAGAGAAGTAGATTATCCTCAGATAACCAGGGTAGATACCAGTCTAGTTCAACATAATGATGCTTCTTCAGTCCAAAAGGTCAACTCTGGTTGATATTACCGATGCAATGGAGTCCAAGAGCCCTTCCTCGGCGACTGTCCAAGGAGAGACCCTGATTTCGACCTCAGAGCTGGTTCCATTGCCTATCGATAATTTGATCTTTCTACTTGCAAAGCTCATAGAGAGGATAGCTTGCTGAGCAGTCAGAGGGGCACATGACGACGTGCAAGGGCGAGCTGATAGTATATCGTATCGAGCCAAATTGATAGAAGTGCGAAACATGGAAAATGACACATCATGAGGACACGCTGTATCGGCGGCTGAAGGCCCACCATCATGGTATCTCCCGCTGTCAGCTGTCATGATATCCTTCCTTCGGCGTTCTTCATATCATCCGCCTTCCGAATAATGGGTCCAACCACCGGAAGCTATTCCCAACTTGCACATTCTCCGCTGAGTCATCAGATCAGCAACATGGGTCCCCTGGGCATGGCTACCGACTATTCGGATTCAAGTTCGGACTTGTTCCTTACGAACTCTTGTCTTTGATGGTCTGACCTATTGAATCTTGGGAAGGGAACAGTTGTCAACATGCCGCCGAAACGGGCTTGCGATTTGTGCTATTCGAAGAAGGTGGGCTACTCTTTACTGCGTTTCTCCTGTCGATGCTTATGCGTTTATAGATCTCCTGCGACCGGATAGATCGGGATGTTGCTTGTGACTGGTGTCGGCATCACCAGCTCACCTGCACATTCAACAGGGCGAGGGCTAGAAAACGAAGTCCCAAGCCTAGGTAGGACTATGCGTGACAGGTGTTGGATGTCCCTAACTTGTGTGTCTATAGGATAGAGAATAGTGTCTTCGCGGTAGAGCGTAGTCTATCGAGCCAACTGCAACCTATCGACTTTGTTCTGGACCGGGTCATGATGGACCGAGTCATTTCTAGCGCCTCCTCCTCACCTTTGGATCAGGTGTCACCACCCGAGCAGGGTAGTATATTTATTCAGGACAGCTCGAAGCCTGATGGCCTCCCTACATCGTCAACGCCCTTTACCTGCAGCGATCTGGATTACCTGGATAGAGAGACGGCCTGGAGGATCCTTCAGGTATACTCAGAGTCATCTGTACGATATGTCCTACCACTTGTCGATCCCGTTCTCTTCCAGGATACCCTCGATATCGCATACTCGACTGAGGAAACCACCCGGGCATCTCATCGAGCTCAGGCTCAGGGAAGTATCTTGGCGCTCATATCAATCATGAGCTTTCTCGACGACTACTCTCTATCTCTCTCGCACGAGCTAGGGATGGAATGTGCGTCTCGAGCATCTGCTCTTCTAGAATCAACGAATGAAGAGGCCACCCTCTTGAATCTTCAGACAGTTTCCTTGCTGGTAGGTTCATGCATATATTCACAGGTCGGATATGACGGCTGATGATGGTGAAGCGACTTCAATGTGCCTTTACTGGTCAGCTTTCAGGTGCCATCAAGAGACATGAAACGGCCTGTCGTCTCGTCAAGGAGCTTGGTGGCCATACCATGGGGCTTTCTAGATCAGCAGGTGTGAGGACGGCTTATAACCAGCGTGAGAATCGAGAGCTGCGCACCTTTTTCTGGCACAGCTACATCACCGACAAGGCGTTTATCCTGCGAAGCAGCGTGGAACCCCTTCTCCCTGATGATATCTGTGACTTGACGCTCCCGGATCAGTGCAGCCTCGCCAAGGAGTATCCCCTCTTGGGATTCAAGGACGGCGCCATGCCTCTGCTGCCGTACGGCGTCCTCTCGCCTTGCCTGGTGGGAGATATTCAGCTCAGCATCCTCAAGTCCAAGGTCTGGCGGCTGCTCTACTCGACCGAGGCGCGGCAGAGGTCTGAGGCGGAGCTCCTGTGTGCGGTGCGGGAGCTCGACGGCGAGCTGGAAACCTGGAGGATGTCCATCCCAACCAAGATGAGACCGACATTCCTGATCGCCGACAAGAGGCAAATCTCGCCGCCGGAGATTGATCTACCATCCTGGGTACGGCATCACGCTACTACTCTGCATCTAGAGTATCACCACCTCTTCATCACCATACACCAGGCCAGCGCGAGGTATCAACTCTCCAAGGGCTCGGATAGCCTGGAGCATGCTTGGGGAGCTGGCGTCCAGTCCAGCACCGCACTAGCACTTGAAGCCAGCCGGTCGACTCTCTTGTATCTGGAGACGGTCCTGGACCGGCTTGCAAAGGAGATGTTTTGGTGAGTCCCCAAGACGTCGGAGAGGCGAGAAGAAGGAGGATTAACCGTTGGAGCTTGCAGGATTTGCATCCACTACCCTATTGTTGCCCTCCGGACCTTATTTGTAAACATCGTGGCCAACCCGTCAGGGCCCGAGGCAAATTCTGACCTGCGGCTCCTCTGTTCCACGGCCAGCTTGATCGAGCGGATGCCCATGTCTAACAGCCTTGTTCACGGCAAGGTGTATGTCCAAAAGATAGAGGAGGAGATTTCTGGAATGGTTGAGTATGTGAGGGGTCTAAAGGGTTGATATTCACGAGAGATAGTCGTTGATAATATTATTCAAGGCGGTGATATAGAGGGTCTTGAAGGGTATGGCGATTCATGATTGTTGTAATCTGGAAAAGGTGTTTGTAACAGATGTGTAGCTTGTTGACGCTGTAAGCACTTCTCGAGAATCAAGTATGATATAAGGGTTGCAAACTGGCAACTATTGATCATCAAACTCATTAGACGTGACATTGAAATCGACCCAACGAAACACTCGCTCTGTGATACTTAAGAGTCAGGACGGTTCATAGACTCGAAACTACTTGGAAACGTCCGAGTCCCATTCTCTCAACAGCCCATCCAACTGCTCATGGCGGACAAGAGCGTCATCAAAGGATACCAGTCCCTTCCTATTGTCCTTGGCAAACCTTTCGTATACAGCTGCAACGCTACGGCTGATAAGAGGGAGTTCTTTCTGCCAGTCTTCCCAGTGCCAAGCAACCTGATCAACCTTGCCAGTCTCAAAGTCATCAACCTCGATAGTCACAGGCTCATTGTAACTATTAGCATGCAAAGAAGTACCTCCCTCGGCCCTGAGTCGAATCTCTCCTTTTTCACCATTGATGGTAGAGACAAGAGGCGCCTCGCCAGGGAAGGGCTGACCCCGACGGAAGCGGATGAGGACGCTTGCGCCTTCTTGGGAGATCTCTGATCCTTTGAGGGTTCCAGTTGCGAAAATCAGGTCTGGGACGTTGGACTTGACTGTCTCGATTTTGTTTGTTGCTAGGTCACGGACTTTGACGTTGGGGCGTTGAAGATGGAGGCGGCTTTTGAAGTTGCTAATGTCGCCCAGGATGTATTGAATTTGATCAAAGACTAGAATCTTGTTAGCACGGTTTTGAATTTTGATGGCAAGAAAACTGACGGTGTCCTAGGCCAATGGTGTAGATGTTGCCGCCCACAGCACGCCGAGTAAAGTAATCCAAGATGGATGGCAGTATGTCACGGTCATTGGTCCCTCCAGATGCACGAAGCTCACTGCTGAGAACCTTTCCGATGCGACCTTGCTGCAGAAGCTCATGGATCTTGGCAATAGGTGGCGCGAGACGACCTTGGAGACCGACAATAGTACGGCTGCCGCTCTCCTTGGCGAGAGTTGTAAGTTCTCTGGCATGCTCCTCATCTTGAGCTAGAGGCCACTCTACATAGACAGCCTTGCCAGCTTTGATACTAGGCAAGGCAGTTCCATGATGAACATCAACACGAGTAATGACAACCACTAGATCAATCTCTTCATCAGCAGCCAGAGACTCAGGGTCTCCATATGCCTTTGTCTCTGTAGGTAGTTCAAAGTGCTGAATAGCTTTGCGAGCAGCTTCTACGCTGCTATTGCAGAGAGCAACGATTTGGTACTTGGACTTGCCGAGCGGAGAGAGGAGGTATGGCAGATGGGCGATGGCTGCCCAGGAGGTCTTGGCCGAGGCGGAGAGGCCGACGAGGGCGGTACGAATAGGGGCCATTTTGATAGTCTTGGAGTTTATTGAGTATTAAAGTTAATGGATTCACTGAGAATAGTAGTGTCTTTTATCTTGGGGATATGATGCCAAGATGTGAGATGGATGATGCCATATTGATTTCTAATCATGGATTTGTAAGGACCTTTCGCAAAGGTGAGATACCACCCCAGAGTTATGGTTATTGGGGAAAGTCCGAGAAGATGGAGTCCGAGAAGATAAGCACATAGTTCTCTTGTAGGATTTATTAACCAGGTATATCATTAATTGACGAATGTCGCGCTGTGAGAGTATATACCTCGTTGCTTGCGCGGGGATTGCCATTAGGTACCAAACAGGGATCCAGACTAATTATATCAAGTCTCTTCTTATACCTACTAAAATTGAGATAAGAGATCAATCTATTTATACATTGTTTTATAACGTTAGAGTCTTTGTCAGTACTCTAATGATTGAGATGAATATGCTCTGGCAGTCCCCGTGCAAGCAAGGAGACAAGGCATCACCAAGCTCATTAAACTTGATGCACGAATTGGACCACCTCGACTCCAGCAATGGGGACCCGGGTACCATACTTATTACTCGGACTTAAATGGTATCCAAGACGTTAATAATAAATTCCACTAAAATTCACTCTTAAACGTTCATGCAACGCTCAGATGAAACGTTCCGTTCAACACCACACATGGGCTGATCCCCATGACATCCACTTACCCCAGAGACCCAGACCGATCGCGAGAAATCTCCGACGAAAGATTCCCACGTTAATTATTTCTGAGGGATATATCGAATTTAGGCACCAGTATTTTGATATCGTGATCATCTCGTGGGGATTGCCCCGTGTCTCGGATTACGGCTTTGACGATGCTCGGCTGGTTGCTTTGGGGTGGAGAAATGGGTGATATGCTTACCACAGAGTTGAGACGGGGTTTGCTCACCCACAGACGACAGTTCACTTGGACACACTTCTCAAGGTCCATGCCAAGCTAAGAGGCTCTGTCTAGCCAAGAATTGCCCAGCCTTCAGCTCCTTCTTGGCCGAACGTGCCGGGAGATGTGACGGACCAAGCCTGTCGATCTTGAGCCGCAATGGCCAAAAGTACCCGCTGTGACGCAATAGATTCTACTCCCGCCAGAACTAACCAGGGAATAAACTGGGCGAACAGAAGTTCAAAGGCTTCTATTGTGGAGCACCCTGTGGAGATGAAGAATTGTGCTGCCTGGAGGTGAATGTCTCGTGGTTGTTCGAGTTTTTGGAGAAAAAGGTTTTTTTCATTGCCTCCTTTTGTGGACTGAGACGTCATTTTAGAAAGATGCGCTTGTCAGTCAAGAGTCGGTCCGGTTTTTTCGGCCGAGTCAGTTTGGACTTTAGCTTGAGAAGTTAGCCATGATAATCCTCAAGGCAAGTTGAGGCAAATGGAAGATGATCAGCATGATTTACCTACCCCAGCTGCACCCAGCTGCACCCAGCACGTCCCAGTGTCTGCATAATGAAATAACCGCATCCAACAACCTTGTCCCCAGATGTTTCCTCTGCTGCTCGCATCGGCATATCCGTCGGATAGAACGGCTCAACTTTCTCCACACAGACGTCCCCACGACACCATCTGGAATGGGCATGTGTCTTGCTCTGCTTCCATGGAAACCGGGACGTTGCTAACGTGCTGTGATGTCAATGTGGGTTTTTGTATTGTTAGTCGGAGCTGTCCGTGGTGATCACTCAATTTGTTATAAGAGAAAGACACTCCCGTTGAAGTAATGCCATTCTCGTGGACAGTCTCAATGACTTCGGTCTCTCCGTTAAAATGCCAACACATTTCTCAAATGACCCTCCACAGGTCATCAATCAAGATGACCTACACATTGCCAACTCGCGCCTAGAAGGATCAACAGACCATAGCCCTTCAAGCGGTGATGAACGCACCGTCCACAACGCTAGCGGCGGCGGCCTCGAGAAGATGGGTACATACGACAAGTACGAGATCACAGAGGATGACTGCTACGATGAGTTGGGCTACTCGTTTCCCAAATGGAAGAAGTGGTACATCCTCACTGTCATCTTTTGGGTTCAGGTGTCGATGAACTTTAACACTTCGCTGTACTCTAATGCCATTCCTGGTATTTCGGAGGAGTTTGGCGTTAGTGCTCAAGGAGCTCGCTGCGGAGCCATGATCTTCCTTGTTCTCTACGCCTTTGGTTGTGAACTCTGGGCCCCATGGTCGGAAGAGTTTGGTCGTTGGCCTATCATGCAGGCGTCGCTGTTTCTCGTCAACATTTGGCAGCTCCCCGTTGCCCTCGCACCCAACTTTGCTTCCATCATGGTTGGCCGGGCTCTTGGTGGCTTGTCGTCTGCTGGTGGTTCTGTGACGCTGGGTATGATTGCGGATATGTGGGAAGCGGATAATCAGCAGTATGCTGTTGCATATGTGGTGTTTTCTTCGGTTGGAGGATCAGTGCTTGGTCCCATCGTTGGTGGTTTCACAGAACAGTTTCTCGACTGGAGGTAAGTTATACCGTTTATTTTTTACAAGTACGTCTAACATTGCTAGGTGGTCCATCTGGATCCAGCTTATCCTAGGAGGTTTTATCCAAATCGTCCACTTCTTCACCGTCCCAGAGACCCGAAGCACCATTCTCATGAACCGCATCGCCAAGAAGCGTAGAAAGGAGACCAACGCCAACATCTGGGGTCCCGACGAGCTCGTCCCCTTCCGAGATCGCTTCTCAGCCAAGGAGATTCTCATCACCTGGACCCGCCCCTTCAAGATGTTCCTCACCGAGCCTATTGTGCTGGTACTTTCTCTGCTTTCAGGTTTCTCTGATGCTCTCATCTTTATGTTTATCCAGTCTTTTGCTCTGGTTTATGCGCAGTGGGACTTTTCGACTATTGCGGTTGGTCTCTCATTTATTCCTATTGGCATTGGATACCTGGTCGCTTGGCTTGCTTTTATCCCTGCCATCTGGAAGAATGTCAAGGAGCGAAAGGAAAAGCCACATGATGAAAGGGCACAGTATGAGTCTCGTCTGTGGTTCTTGCTTTATACTGCTCCCTGTCTACCTATTGGTCTGATTGGATTTGCTTGGACTATTCAAGGTCCTCCTATCCATTGGATTGGCTCAATGGTGTTTGCCGCGATTGTGGGAATCGCCAATTATTCCATCTATATGGCGACTATCGACTACATGATTTGTGCTTGTGAGTACTCTCAACTTATTGATCAAGCTTGTACTAATTGCAAAAGACGGACCCTACTCTGCTTCAGCGACCGGTGGCAATGGCTGGGCTCGAGATTTCCTTGCTGGTGTGTTGACAGTCCCTGCCACACCCTTCTTCCAAAATATTGGAAAGTCGTCCGGAAAGAACCTCGAATATGCCTCGACAATCCTGTTTTGCATCTCCTTTGTTCTTGTAGTCGCTGTGTACGTCATCTACTGGAAGGGACCAACCCTTCGAAAGAGATCGCCATTTGCCCAGCGGTTGGCGGATGAGCGGCAGGAAGTGCAAGCTGAGGGTCGTCGTGGAAGCATTGCCTATGACAATAGGCGGAGGAGTAAGTATCTTCTGAATTCGCTGCGATAAATATGGCTAACGATATTTCAGGCTCAGCTGCGTCCGCGGATGTTGAACGTCCGGCCTACCCCCGTCAGTATAGCAACTCACATCGCTTCTTTGGGGAGAGCCGTGTTACTCCTCGCCATACGCCCCGTGGCACTCCCTCGGCCAGCCGAGCCAACAGCGTTCACAACGTTAGGAGGTGAAAGAAGAGAAAATAGTTACTCTTTGTATGACTTATGAGCTGTACATTACACTCGTTTGCATCGCGAAAGGTGTCGGTTGGGTGTGTCTTTATGCATAAGCCTAGCCAGATTGTTACATGGAATATCAAAACTGGATATATATCTTTGTCAAGAAGCTTAAGAGTTACCAAGTATGGCATATAATTCACTTGAAAATGGCCAAATACTATGATTCCGGGTCTTAGACCGTACCTAAGAAAAGACGAGAGGACTAATGTCATTGCCATTGAAGCAGATTCTACCAGTCATGAAAGAAAAGAAGCAATGTGCGTGAATGACTAAATCATCATTGTAAAAAGACAACCAGTGAACTCCAACGGGGTAGGTACACAGAAATAGACCTGGGACTTCTGTGACGTCATTGGGTCAGTCAACCTCCCATCACCAAACTGCCTTTGAACCACACAGAACCTGTAAATGTTGCATTATATCACTCCAACATCTTTTAAGAAAAAAAGGGAATGGTTGGGTAACCCTTAATGGGGAATTATCGTTCGAGCAACACGTGAACACCACGTGTTGGCCTCCACTTGTCGCTCTTCACGAGCGTGAATCTTGGCAACTATTCTTCCTCCTTCAACACACTGTACAACACGCTTCAACGATATCATGCAGGTCACTATCGCCCCAGCTAGTACCAAGACTGGTGCTGCCATCGTCCGGTCACTTCTCTCGCTTGAGAACCAGTCCATGAACATCAAGGCTCTGTACCGGAACGTGAAAAAGGCACCGGAAGAGTTCACGTCACACGATAACTTCACGGCCGTCGAGGCGGATGTTTCGGATGCTTCGTCACTGGACTTTTCTGGATCAGATGCTGTTCTTGCCATTACTCCTCCGGTATATGACGGCCGTGACATTGTTGTCCATGCCGAGACTGTCTCCAAGAATGTCCGTGATGCTGTTGAGAGGGCTGGTACCGTGAAGAGGCTCGTGTTGCTCTCGAGCGTGGGGGCAGAGTTTTCCGAGGGAACAGTATGTGTACATGACTGCCATTCATAGCCTTGGCTTACATTTTCAGGGCGAACTCAAGACAAATCACACTGCCGAGCAAGTCTTCAAGGACACGAATGTTCCCGAGATCATCTTCGTTCGATGCACGTATTTCATGGAAAACTGGACAATGTCTCTGGAGACGCTCAAGGCACCAAAACCCTTCTTTTACTCAACCATCACGCCCTTGGACTTTAAAGTTGCTATGGTCGCTGTCAAAGATATTGGCCAAGCTCTGGCCTCAGAACTGGTCAAGGAGTCGACACCTCCAACCAAGCCTTACGTCCTTGAGCTTCACGGTCCCCAACCATACACGCCATTGGATGTCAAAAATGCATTCTCACGAGTTTTGGACAAGGAAGTTGAGGTGAAGGCTGTCGAGAAGCAAGATCTGCCAGCGTTTTACGGCAAAATCTTTCCTCCTCAGATTATCAATGAGTGGGTTGAGATGGCCACGTGCTTTTTGCCTGGTGGGATAGCGGAGAAGGACGTGACCAAGCCGGGTGAAGTTGATATTGTTAGAGGCAAGACGGAACTAATTGAGGCCATTCAAGCGGTACTCAAGTAATTAATTGTATTGTCGGGGGTGTAGTGTAGGGCGGACGAAAATGAGTATTTAAAAGGAATTATTTAATTGGTCAATTCCATCCCGCTTCGAGCGATGTACCCCGCTGATGATAGGCCGATAAGCATTCCTTATCGGACCTCGCATCGCGACTCGTTCAACAAATTCTTGATCTTCCTTCGAGAAACATGCACCCACGACGACCATGGTAATAACAAGGGTCGCGAGCGGCGCGCTTCGTCGCCAGGCGATAGCGACTACGATACTTTCCCGATCAATACCGGCCCATGCGCGATCGTCGTCCTCGTTTGTCGACTTGTTCAAGAACCGAAGGGTGGCCGGGGAGGAAGTGAAGAAGCCGACCAGGACAGAAGGGACCAAAACGAAAGAGACCCGGACGAAAGAGGCTGAAACGAAAACGACTGACGCGGAAGGGGCCGAAACAAAGACGTTCGATACGCAAGCGACCGAGACACAGCCAGCGCCGTCCGACATAGTGCTCGTTAGCATACCCTCAATCAAGAACCAATTGGACAAAGACGAGCCGGCCGAAACAAAGACGTTTGATACGCAAGCTACCAATACAGAGCCGGTGAAGAAACCCCCGTTTGATACAGTCCCCGTTGAGACGCCGTCAATCGAGAACCAGCAGGACAAAGACAAGCCGGCCGAGGACCGGTCAGTCGAGGAAGAACCCAAGATCAAATCCAAGGAAAAGCCCAAGGGAAGGTCGAAGGGAAGGGTAGACCAATCGAAGCAGAAGAAGGTGCAAAACAACAGCCGTCATGGGCCAAAATGGATACACGAGTTAAACAAGCGCATAAAAATGCTGCAAGACAGGCAACAGACCAGGAAGGATATACCCCCTACAGTATGGAAGGAGATTGGCAAGCTGAATGCTTCTATCAATCAGAACTGGTCGCGTGTCTTTGCCTCGCGCGAGGGTTTTCTGACGCCTAAAGAAGGCGTGGCTGGACTGACCAAACAAGAGGTGGCATGGGGTGATATGGTGAGTCTTTTGTCTTTGTCTGTGTCAACATATGGCTAACTCAAGAGTTGTAGGATATCATGGTGAGTGAAATGCCCTCTCCAAGATGACAGCTGAATAACTATCAGATAGGGTAGGTTTCTCTCGTCAGAGCCATGGTCCGTCTAACTGTGAAGCAGGCCATGTCAACAGCGTCGTGTACAACAAGTACGCTGAGGCTTCCCGTGTCCAGTTCATCCGCGGGTTATCGGAATACCGCATAGATAATACCGAGGAGGAAAAGAAACAGTACCTCCAGTTGATGACACCCGAATCAGTTGGCCTCGTTTTGCGTAGCATCAGGACCTATTTCAAGTTTGTACGTGTTCTTCCTGACTAAAACTGGCCCCTGCTTACCATCCCCAAGCCTGTCAAATTCCCTGACCGTGTGAGTGTCTTTCACAAGATTCTCCAGCCACCTGACGGGGTGTCGGATCACTTTCTACTCGAGGTCCTTATCCTCTCCGAGTACAACTACAGAGTCGCTGCCAGATTGGCCGAGGATGTCGCTATCTGGGACTTCAAAAGGAGAAAGAACGCGACCCTGAAGCCTAATCAAGTCAGGGATCTAGACCGCATCTACAAGAGACAACTCCTAAACCGGGAGACCGCGGATAAGGAAATTGATGAATGGATGGGCAAACTTACCGACATTGAGATGAGGCTGCAGATCAATCCTGTCCAGAAGACTGAGCGTAGGAGGCTTCAGGATATTCCTCTCAGGGAGAAGATCGTGGAATCTGCCATCGACGACGCTCTTAGGGCTACCGGCGAGCTTGAACCCGGACCCGAGGACTCCAGAGACGCAGAAGCCTCTGAAGCTCTCAAGCAATCGGAAGCTTCTAAGAAGACTCAAGACTCGGTGGACTCGGGAGCCTCCAATGATGCAGCTGTCCCAGAGGGTACCAAGGACGCGGCGTCAGAGTCTACTAAGGAGGTGGAGAAGTTTGATATCTTCAAGTTTTGGAAGAAGTCATAAGTTCTTAGGGGCTGGAGGTACCTAAAGACATGGCCTCGGAGTCTTGCGAGGAATCAAAAGAGCTGAAGGACTCGGAAGCCTCAAAGGACTTGGCGTCAGAGTCAACCAACGGATTGAAAGAGTCCCAAGATGCCTCAAAACTGTAAAATAGTGTACATAAAGGGATATGAATATCTCAAGACACCTACTCCCCATGTATCCCGTGGTCTGCTCTGCCTAGAATATCGTCCTCAAGCTCCATCCTCCAGCAACACCTCTGGCAAAGACGAAAGCTGCAAACGCCGCCGTGTACAGAACCCCCGCAAAAACGATGAGCCCCCAATACGAACCATTGTTGGCTTCCAAGATGGCCCCTGCAATGGGTATCCCCGTCAAAGCGCCGAAGCTGGCAATAAAAAAGGCTGTTCCATTCCTCTTTCCGTAGTCTTCGATCTTGCAGACTTGACTCACGCAGACTGGCGTAAGACTGATGGCTGCTCCAGACCAGAAACCAAAGAGGATGGTGAAAGAGGTAGTTCTGACTTCTTCCCCATCGGCAGTTAGCCATAACGTCAGGATAAAGGCCGCGCATATGAAGGCCGTTATACACATGGTGTTGAAAGTGCCGAAGCGGTCAGCCACGTATCCTGGCAAGGCGCGGCCAGGAACAGCACCGACGTTGAGCAGGGTATTTAACATGTAGGCTTTCTGGTGATCAAATCTATAGTGAATAGCATAGGCCGAGATGTACGAGTAGGGCACAAAGACGGCAAACTCGATGAGAAAGATGGCTGCGGTTGTCGTCGCGTACTTCAAGTCCGACAGTGCTTTCAGGTCAATAGATGCGCCGGCCTTTTTATTTGGCGGTAGTCGTTTGCGCAGAAGACAGCATGCCACAGCCCCTGATATGGCGTTAATCAGAGCGATGACTCGGATTGCCCAAGGGAAACCGATCTTCGGGCCCAGATATAGGATGACTAAGGGGAACGCGACTCCTCCTATGCCTCCTGCGGTACAAGCGAGTCCTGTGGCAAAGGCGCGACGTTTGTAGAACCAGTGTCCGACTGCTGTGAGGCTGGGGTTGAAGAGGAGGGAGGCTGACATTCCGCCGAGGACACCGAAGGAGAGGAGGAACTGATAGAATTCTGGAAAGGTTAGTGGGAGGAAGATGTGAGGTTGTGTGCATCTTGCCTGTTGAGAAACTGACGAATATCATCGAGGCCACCATACCGATTGAGCCAGGGATGATGACAAGTTTGATGTCGTGAGCATCGACAATCGGACCTATGAGAGTAAGCAATTAGGGCAAGTATTGTTGAGGTAGAGTGACTTGCCGACTTGAGCACCACAGAAATACAAAAAGAAGCCATAACATCCAAAGATCCATCCCACGGTAGACTCTGGCAGGTGAGACAGCTCGTTCTCGAGGACCCAAGCCTGTAGCACTGCAAGAGTGTTGAGGAGACCCATTGAAGGTATCATGGCGCACCAGGCGCCTACGACTACGAGCCATGCTCGAGTACCGCCTTCTGGATAGTCTTGATCGTCATCAGTGATGATGATGGAGAGTGGGCGAGGCATTGTTGCATCCTCGGGGGATGGGGAATTTCTCTTTGTGTGCATCATGGCGTTCTGACCCTTGAAGGTTTAGAGACTAAGTCCATCTGCTCATTTCTGTCTGAATTTTTGTGTATTTATTCATAGTATGCGCCTCAGACGTATACTCGAGTGGAGGCCATGTAGATTACAAATGCCACGACAAACTAACAAGGTATCCGAATACGACGGCCGCTTAACAAATTCACAAGGAGCTAGTTCGAATTTCATGGCATCTTGGCATCCTGGGAGGTGTTCAACAATTGTATTTGGAGGGCGCTAAGTGGTGAGCCAGAAGACATGCCATCCGGAAGCCCTCGTTCCGCCCCACAACTCGGGAAGACATGACCGCAGACCACTCGGGCGAGTACTAGAGAGATTGCCAAACACTACGAGTAGAAAGGGACCGTGCTTCTGGAATCGTTGTAACTCCATTCGCGTTGTCATAACCAAGCAAAAGCCCTGTCTCATAACGCTCCCACGAGGTAACATGTATGGGTATGTACTTTGTTAAAAAGTCAAGACTCATGTCGTCTTCAATATCCACCCATCATAGATTATACCTAAAAGACTTGTTCTCCTTATCAGTCATGTCTTCCAATCCATGACTCAGTTCAGGTTGGCCGTATTGCCTATCGCGGCTGCTGTTTTCTCGTGCGAGCATGACACGAAGTGCAAGAGATACTCCCACACAAAGAGCGAAGCAGATCATGATGCCAATGAAGCTCTCATCGTAGCGAGGGGCGTATTTGCTAGGAAATGTTAGCAACTGGAGAGACGCAGGGGCACGGCAGGACTTACGCATCGAACATCAAGGGTCCCACGATGTTTCCGAGAGAGTATCCAATGAATGTTCCTGCGGCGTAGACGGCCTTTTTCGTGTGGCCGGCGACGTTGGATGTGCCTAGACCAATACATTGGACCCAAGCGGACGAGAAGAAGCTGATAAGGTAGAATCCCACGATTCGTCCGGCGAGTGCAGTGTCAGGTAGTTTCCATCTGAGTAAGTTAGCAAAGGAAATCACAGAGAAGGTCGTCCAACTTACAGCAGAGCACAGCCTACAATGACTGGCGCACAAGCACCCACAACCACGTATAAACGCGAGTTGGGAACCTTTTGTCCGATATATCCCGATCCAAGAACGCAGATAAAAGCCATGGCACCGATGGGTAGGTTAAGCAGCAACGAGGTGAAGACGTCGAATCCCATATCCTTGAACACGATGGTTCCAAACGTCGTCACAGCTCCAGAGCCTGTGCATGACACGATGGACAGGATGATGATGCCCCAAAGTTGGTAGTCGAATATGGCTTCCTTGAATTGGTACGGCTTGAACTGTCTGTTTTCAGACCCGGCGTTGTTTCCTCGTACACGCTCGAGCAATAGACGACGTTCCGTTTCGGTGAAACCCTTGGCATTTTGGGGACTGTCCGGGAATACCCACCATAGAGCAACGCCCCAGAAGAGAGTGGCGATACCGGCAATGATGTACATGTACTGCCATGAGTTGAGAGAACCACCTCTAATGTGACCCAGACCGTAGTTGATCAGAGGCGAGACAAGAAGGGAGCCACCACTGAAAGAGTACCACCAACTGGAGCGGGAGACTTGTTCAGCGTGGGTATACCACAGTCCAACGACGAGCATAAATATCGGAGATACACCAGCCTCGATGAGTCCCAGGAAGAAACGATTCACGAGAAGACCGGCGTAAGAGGTACACGCAGGTGTGCACAGGATGACAAAGGACCAAGCGATACATATCCCAGTGCAGACTATTCGGCTCGGAAAACGTTGGGCGAGGAACGAGATGGGATATGTACCAACGATGTAGCCAAAGTAGAAGATGAGGGATACCCAGGAGTATTTGAGACCAGTGTTGAGGTTGAGGTCATCTCGAAGTCCAAAGATGGCGGCCTGGCTGAGGATTGTCTTGTCGTAGTATTGTAGAGCGTAGGTGAAGCAGAGCTAGCAATGTTAGAAAGGAGTTTTGAAAGGATTGGGGGTTGTCATACCACAGGCATTAATCGCCAGTCAATCTTTCGAAGGAGACGTTTGTTGGTTGCCTCGTCTAGCTCGATGACATCTCCATCGAGGGAGGTTCCGACGTGATCTCCCTCGACAGCAGTAGGCTTTTCACCCAGACTAGCCGAAGGATCTTCTTTTTCGTAACGTAAAGACATGACAGATCAACAAAGGGTGCGTAAGTAACCCAAAAGGAGGACTGGGCAAGTCACAGGGAGACGGTGGGTTTTAAGCAAACGAATTTTTCATCTGCCCCAGACCTTACCCCAGACTCTCTCCCCATCCCTGTGACCATCTAAGCGAAGCAGCAACTCCTTCACCGTTCAAGACCCAATCATCAGACGATTGATTCACCCAGCTCAGTTCCATCCGGTACCCCGAGACCGGACGTGGTTCCACTTGTATCCGATCCGGGCGGGGGAGGCGGAGGCGTTTCCGCTTTGGGAATATCCGACGGAATGCGAGAGCCGAGACATTGACGTGCAGCCTTGGGAGTTCGGTTTGTGATATCTAAGGGGCCTTTTCCCTCTAGACAGTTTGAAATTGCATCAACTCATGTCAGTGACCATGTTTAGGCCTCTGAGATTGAGTTTAGCTGCGCGACGGCCTCAATTGGCCTCGATGAGGGGAAGACGCTCTATCGGGACACGCTGGTCTTCCACGTCGCAAGGCAACAACCAGCAACAACCTCTGGGCTACGCAGTTGCTGGGGCTATTGCTGGAGGATTAGTAACTGCCTCTGCTGTATCCTATGGCCTATTCCAATCGTCGGCCTCAGAGTCAGCTCCAAAATGGAAGGACAAGGACTTCAAGCAAACTGTGAACCGCGCACAGTATGCCGACCATGCTACGATGATCAAGGTATGTTCGTGCCAAAACTCTCGTTGAACAGTTTCTTACCAATTATTACAGGCGGTAGAGGAGATTCGAAGCATTCTAGGCAACGACGCCGTCAGCGTTGACTCCCACGACCTCGACGAGCATGGCTACTCCGAGTGGTCCACCTCCAATACAGACGTTCGCCCGGTAGCCATCGTCCGACCCAACTCGACCGAAGAAGTCTCAAGCATCGCAAGGGTCTGCACGAAATACAAAGTTCCGATGGTTCCGTACGGCGCAGGATCGAGTGTTGAAGGCAACTTCAGCTCTCCGTATTCCGGCATCTGTCTGGATCTTTCGGGTATGAACAACATTGTTGCTTTTCATCCTGAGGATATGGATGTTGTGGTTCAGGCTGGCGTTAACTGGACGAATTTGAACGAGGAGATTAAGCATTCGGGACTGTTTTTGCCACTTGATCCCAGTCCGACTGCGTTAGTTGGGGGTATGATTGCGACGAACTGCAGCGGAACCAATGCGATGCGATACGGCACCATGAAGGACTATGTGGTCAACCTCACTGTGGTCCTATCGGATGGCTCCATCATCAAAACCCGACATCGTCCTCGAAAGACGTCAGCTGGATATAACCTGACTGGTCTCTTCACCGGCTCCGAGGGAACTCTTGGTATCATTACCGAGGCGACGTTGAAGTTGGCCATCATTCCGGAGAGCTTTAGCGTTGCTATTGCTACTTTTTCTACCGTCAAGGAGGCGGCTGATGCGGCTTTCAAGATGATGAGGAGGGGTGTTCCGCTTGCTGCTCTTGAGTTGATGGATGATGTGCAGATGAAGGTTATTAACAAGAGCGGAGGTGCTGGTGGTAGAATGTGGGAAGAGAGGCCTACACTGTTCCTCAAGTAAGCATTGGGCGTGTTTGAGTCGATCCGTGTGCTAACAACAATAGGTTTTCCGGATCCGAAAAGGCCGTCCAAGACAACATTCGGCTAGCACAAGAGATTACAAAGTCCAACGGCTGCAACGCATTCGAGTCAGCCAATACGGAGGATAAGATGCAGTCTCTCTGGTCTGCGAGGAAACAAGCTCTCTGGGCCAACCTCGCTGTCAGACCTGAAGGAACACAGATCTGGTCGACTGACGTCGCGGTGCCTCTCTCCCGAATGGCAGAGTTGATCGGTGAGATGACTAGCCCGATGATTATCTCAAAGACTTACGAGTAGCAGAAATCTCCAAGGAGAGAGCGAGCAAGCTGGGTTTGTACAACAGTGTCCTCGGACACGTGGGAGATGGGAACTTTCACCAGATGGTAATGTACAACCCGGATGATGAGCGACAGCGGAAGGCAGTCTCGGATTGTGTCGATTCGATGATGGTGAGGGCTCTAGAGATGGAAGGGACAGTATCTGGCGAGCATGGAATCGGACTTGGAAAGAAGGCGAGTACCATTCTCATTGTCTGTTTCTCTGGCTAACGTTGTCTAGCATTGTCTTGAGAAGGAGCTTGGCCCGGCGACGATTGGGGTTATGAGAGCACTCAAGGAGACGCTAGATCCGCAGTAAGTGTTTTAAGTGTTTAGCCTTGAAGCATTACTGACATGGCTTAGTTGGCTTCTTAACCCAGGCAAGGTGTTTGATCAGTGACGGCGTCCACAGAGGGAAAAGAGATAAATGGTAGATAAGATAAATATACAAAAATATTCCAGCTTTTGGGATATATTCTTCTACAATTCCAAGTACATTTATTATGCACGAACATCCTGTGATGCTTAGGAGGAAATTATTTGCCTCCTTGCTATTTTGGCCTCTTCTTTATTTCTGCAAACTCACGGGTAGACAGACAGACAGACAGAATAAAGTTCCCTTTTAGCCCTGTCCTTTGCCAAGAACCAACAAACCGATCATCGGAGCCGAACCTGTGGGGAAATAAAATGAGCCATTGTCGGATATCCGTAGCCGAATCTTGAGCCGAACCGCAGCGACATCCGATGGCTACAAACCTCCAACCATTCGGCTTCTCTACCATGGCGGAACAAGATCCCAGCGGGTCCTCTATCGGGTTCCTCCCTGTCAATCAGACGAATTCACCGCCTGCATCTAAAAATCGACGGGCATACTTGTCTTGCGAACGCTGTAGGAAGCGCAAGTCGCGCTGTGAACCTCTGCAGGGGGAGACGCGATGCAGGAGATGTGTCGCGGATAATCAGGTTTGTGAGTTTCGTGCGACAAGGAGTACCAAGAGAAAGGCGTCTCCTGTCGAGAGAGATGTGCGTCGTCGACGAGAGGATGAACCTGGGCCTCGGGGCTCCGACGCCGTGGGCTTTGAGTCTTTCGCGACAGAGAATACACCACAGACACGGCATACGATCGACATGAATCTTGAGAGCCCCGTTACGACTGCTGCCCTAGATGCAAGGTCAAGGCTTGTCTCCACGCACATCCACAACACTGCAGATGCCCTGGATCTCTTGACCTTTGCTGCTACCGGGAGTCAGGGTTACAACCCGTCAGATACACCAGCGCATGAGAGTCAGATCTCATCGGCTATGCCCTCGAATGTTTACGATCCATCAGCTGAAGCGAGAAGGATTGCTAGCGCCTGGTCTGGCTTTGTTCTAATTCGAAAAGGCGTCATCTCACAACAAGAAGTCATCGAATACCTGGACTTTTTCTTTGAAAGACTCTGGCCGCTGAAACCTGTCATTCCATCTTACTATCGCAACAAAACATCATACACACAGCTGGCCGTGGAGGAACCTCTGCTACTCACGTGTCTCGTCACGATTGCGTCGCGATACTTTCCCCTCTCTGGTTCACACGGGGAGATCAGATCTGAAAGGATACATTGGCAGGTCTGGAAGTTTCTACAGCGGTTCTTGCAGTCTGTCATGTGGGGATCGACGACTACTCGGTCTCTTGGAGCCATTTCGTCCATGATTTTGCTTATTGACTGGCATGTCAAGGCGATAAACAATCCGATGGACTTTACTGAGGGTGATGGGGAAGCTATCAACTTTGTGGATGATTCCATGAAGGGGTTTAGGGAGCAGGGTGATTCACTGACGGGTCAGCGTCGCTATGGTATGACTTCTTTGATGGAGAAGTTGAATATTGTGTCTCCAGCGTATCGCAGCAACAAAATGTCGTGGTACGTGTGCTCCGAACCTTTATCTACTCTTACTCTTACCCTTACTCTTACTGCCTTACTATTAGGATCTTGTTGTCCAATGCAATCGCCCTTGCACACGAAGGCTGTTGCTTTGAAAACGAATCTCACACACCATCAACATCCTCCTCAGAGTCAGAAGCCATCCGACAAGAATGGAGCCGCCTCGTCTGCGTATTCATCTACCTAGCAGATGAAAGTCTGGCTACTCGCCTCGGTCTGGAACCCTTGCTCCCTGAAAAATCGAGACAAGTTGTCAAAGATCGGTTCTCTACAACGTTTGCGGATTCTTTATCTGATAGTACTCTATGGGAGGGATATCTTGAGCTCGCTGTTGAGACTCGGAAGGGGAGAGAGTTTCTGCATTCACTTAAAAAGACTGGGGCGTCGTTGTCGAGCTTGAACTTGGTTCCTACTCTTGAGCATTTGAGACGATCTTTGAGTCGTTGGAAGAGGCAGTATCATCATCACTATGGTATGTTGAGAGTCTTGCTATTGGCTTAACTAACGGGATATAGATTCCAATACTTTTCTGAGTGCATGCTTAGACATGGAGTTTCACTACATCACCATGTACTGCTTCGCCCCAGCTGCCCAGGCTTTGCCGTCCTCTTCAAGAATAGCGGCTAGTGCGCTGTCCGAGTTTTCTGACCAGGCGGCACAGGCGAGCTACTCTCTCTTGGCTGTAATTGTTGATGTGCTTGAGCCGGGAAAGCTGATCGCTTACTTGCCTGTCCGGTGTTGGCTGTTCATCGTAGCCGCAAGTCTACATCTGTTAAAGGTAAGTAGGTTTGGGCATGAGTAGAATAACCGCTTACAGGCTTACTAGGCGACCATTGCCAAAGAGCAGCACATCTCATTGTCAAATCCCAACATCCATCTCCTTCGATCTGTCATTGATGCCATCCGTCAAGGCTCTCCAGATGACTCCCACATGGCCATACGCTTCTCCAAGTTTCTCGGGATCATGCTCCAAGCCTCGTTGCCCCCTCCTCGGAGTGCTGTACCTGAGGGAGCTCAGCAAGGTCCTGAAATAAACGGAGTTGCCTCTCAAGGAGAAACAGTCCTTGAAGGACCGTACGCTTCCATGTTTGGGGACGTGGGCATTTGGGATATCCCGGTCAACCTTGATGTGGTTTCTGATCCTTTTACATGGTGGGACTCTTTTTCAGGGAGGAGTGGATTTGCTAGGTTTCCATAACAATTCATTCAAACATGATATTAATTAAGCACACTATCTTCGCTACTGAAAGAACTTATTTGCTGGTCGGGGAAGGCCAAGGTGTTCTCTCAGAGTAGTTCCCTCATAGTCCTTGCGGAACAATCCGCGCTTCTGCAACTCGGGCACAAGCCTATGTGCAACATCATCCAACCCCTGGGGCAAGAAAGGGAATGTGACAGTGAATCCATCTGCCGCATCTTCTTGAAGCCACTGACCGAACTCATCCGCAACACTCTCGGGCGTGCCAACGAAAGCAAGGCCGGAGTAACCTCCATATCTCTGTGCCAGCTGTCTAACCGTGAGACCTTCTTCTTCGGCGAGCTTGATAACTCCAGCCCGACCTGTCTTGCTTGCGTTGGTCTCAGGAATATCTGAGGGTAGAGGACCATGGGGATCAAAGCCGGATGCGTCCGTGCCGAGTGCAACAGAAAGTGACGCGATGGCACTGTCGTAGTGCACAAGACTGTCCAGCTCAAGCCGCTTCGCCTTTGCTTGCTCCACAGTATCTCCGATAATTATAAGAGCAGCCGGAAGAATCTTCAAATGATCTGGGTTTCTTCCAGCAGCCTTGACACGTCCCTTGATGTCGGCGTACAGCTCCTTGGCGGCTTTGATATCCCTTGGCGAGCAAAACACAACCTCTGCCGTTTCAGCGGCGAGTTGCTTTCCAGGTTCAGACTGTCCGGCCTGTACGATGACAGGCCATCCTTGAACCGGACGAGCAATGTTGAGCGGGCCTCTCACTTGAAGGTCATCACCCTTGTGGTTCAGAACGTGAAGCTTCTCCGGGTCAAAGAAGACGCCACTCTCTCGGTCTCGGATGAAGGCGTCATCCGCAAAGCTATCCCACAGACCAGTAACGACGTCGTAGAATTCTCTGGCTCTCTTGTAACGCTCGCTGTGCTCAAGATGTTCATCGGAACCAAAGTTCTTGGAAGACTCGGGGTTTCCGGTTGTGACAATGTTCCACGCAGCACGACCATTACTCAGATGATCCAAAGACGCAAAACGACGGGCAATGTGGTAAGGTTCATCATATGTAGTAGATGCAGTGGCCGCGAGTCCGATCTTTTCCGTGACTACCGAGAGTGCCGAGAGAAGTGTGAAGGGCTCAAAGGAAGTGACTGTGTGGCTGCGCTTGAGGGCTTCGGTTGGCATGTTTAGAACAGCAAGGTGATCGGCCATGAAGAAGGCGTCGAATTTGGCTTCTTCGAGTGTCTTGATGAAGGATTTGAGATGGGCGAGGTTGAAGTTGGCGTCTGGATAAGAACCTGGATATCGCCAAGCTCCCGTGTGCAAGCTCACCGGCCGCATGAAAGCGGTTAAGTGTAGTTGCTTTTGACTCATTGTGAATACGAATGGTGATATTTCCTGATTTCTCATGGAATTGTATAGATAGATGGTGCTTGGGAGTAAGTCGTCTTTATACATGGGGACAGTAGTTGAAGATGACGCTAGATACTGGGCTCGATCACGACATCGGCTTCTGCGGGGAACGAAACGGGATGCTTACATATCCTATCCGAGATTATCAATCCAATGTCAATTTGTACCTATTTCCGTTTAGAGTCGGAGGAACTTTGAGTGCATTGAGTAACCTGAAGATGGAGCAAGTTACGCTCGAACTAGGTAGCTAACTGACGGTGACGCGAGTCGCCCTACGATATTTGTACCTCCCCATGGAGCCACAGCTACCATGTTGAATATCAGACAGGAATAGTTCGAGGTTGCGGTCTCTTTTGAGTCTCAATACCGTCCACTGGGGTATCGTGAGAATGGCTCGAATCGTCCCCGCTAACAAAGGTCTGTTCTTCAATAGGAGGGCGTACCTTTTCGCTACACACATATTAGTTAGATAAACTCACAACATCAGCTATGCTTTAACTTACCCATGGCTTCCAAAGACGACACGGATGACTTGTGTCATAGTAACAAGACCAACGACCATAACCGCCGAGTATACATAACCCTTTGGGAAACGAGGCGCTTCGACCGTGGGATACACGAGTAGCGGGATCCATGCATTGGTCGACGTGGCAATGGCCGTCATGAGAATCAGTGTCAAAGCTCTTTGCTCATTGTTGTGTCGGAGGATAGTATTCGCCCATCCGTACAGCACAGAAGATACCGCAACAGCAGAGTATCCAACACTAAATGCAAACCACTTTGCAGCCTCTGGAACATTCCAGATTGCAAGGATGACAAGTCCTGTAAAGTTGATTGCTGAAGCCAACGTGATGGCTGCTGGTCTTCCGATCCAGAGATCGGCGCTGAAGTTGATGAACAAGACGAAAAAGATACCGAGACCGGGACTTATGGCTCCGAGCTGGTTGAGTCTTGTCGTGCTGTATCGGTTGAGACTCTTGATCCAGAGGAGAAAGGCGGCGCTGTTGGCGCTTGTGTTGAAGAAGAAAATGTCCCAGATGACCAAGAGGTAGAATTGCCAACTGGTAAAGATTCGTCGAAGTAAGGTCCAGGAGAAAGGTGTGCTTTGAACCTTGGAGCCTGCTCGTTCTAGTCTCTCTTTGGCAAGTGCGATTTCTGATTTTTTCATGACGAGACGGTTGGGCTTGTCTGGTGTTCCAGGCCAGATAAAGTAGCCCACGAATGCCAGAGGGAGCGTGATGACTGCATTGATGATAAAGGCCCAGCGCCATCCTGGAAGACCGTTGACACCGTCAAGATACTGAGTCGCAGCTCCTTGAAGAAGACTGGCCGTCATGGTACCAAGTGTAAGACCGATATAAAAGATGCCTCCTCTTCGACCGATCTCATCACTTCGGTACCAAGAACCCAGTACAAAGTGAACGCCAGGGAAGTACGACGCCTCAAAGATGGATACCATGAAGCGATATGCCATAATCTCTGCGTAGCTGTGTGATCGGTATTGCAACAGGGTAAAGATTCCCCAGCCGAGGTCAAGACTGGGGACTAGATAGTGCATGGGGACTCGGGGGAAGAGGTAGATGAAGGGAAGGAGGCCGACGACGTTTCCAACGACAAAGATTGTCTGGAACTGAACTAGTTGGTTTCCCGTGAAACCCAGTTCTTCGGCCATGCCAGAGACATAGGCATTATCTGAATTGTCAGTACGGTTAAACCCTGAGGAGGAATTAACATACTGATGTTTGTCTGGTCGACATATTTCACCCAGTAGATAGCAAATGCATAAGGAACAAGTAGTAGATCAAGTTTCAAGATTAGCTTTCTTTCCTCTGGGGAATCAGTCGGCGAGTACCAATGGTACCATCTCCTAACTGGTGGACTCGACATTTTGCCTGCAGCTGCAAAAATGCTAGATTCTCTCTCTGCAGAGGGAACGGCTCCAACTTATGCTGATGATCCTCCTGATACATCTCGCTAAAGACCTTTCATCCCGCCCCCGCAAACCGGCCGAGTCGTCACTATCATGACCGAGCACATCAACCATCTGTGGGGGTTAAGAGCATGCGTATCTACTAGGATCCATGGATCCGACGAGAATTTCCGTTCTTAGAAATGGTCGGTTTTGTCTGGCTGCCAATCGGTGGTCGGGGTTGATGATGCCATTTCGACCACCATTGCGTGAGCTTCAAGCGATAGCGCCGTCTTTTCAAAGTCTTGGCTACGGCACATATTATCCAGATAATGCCGTGTCATCATCTCCGGTTAGGAAGTGCCTCAAGCGGACTACATATCACTTTAGACTGCTCGATAATGCTGGACATAAACCACCGGTTAAAACCTCGCAGGGAGCTAGCAGACACGTCATCAGTCTAACCATGAGCTCGCTTGAACGGCAAAGGCAATGGTTTCAAACGAAAAATGCTGGTCATTTTATTATTCGCTGAATGCATATCTGACGTATAAATGAGGTCGAAAACACACCCGGGGCCCCATTATCTTTTGTACATGACACATCTCTATCTTGCAAGTTTGATAAAGAAAAAGGAAAATATCAACCGTGTTGCCAAGGAAACAATTCTTGCGTCCGTTCTCGTGTGAGCTGGAACATGCATGAAAATTTAAAGAGACTGTCCATTGCCGTCCCATGAAGAATTGAAGTGTGCGGTGAGTCATCTTTCACTCATGCCATAACTGGATATCCACGACGTTTTGCCAGGTGATTACCTGGATGTCCTTGCCCAGATCATCTGCTTGCCCTTGTACAAGATAAGGCCAAGCGCCCAAACGACAAGAATGACAAGGGCCTGCTGGGGCGCAAAGAGGGCTCCCCTCACAATGACGAACCCGCTCACGAGAACAAACAAGATAGGGTTGAACGAATACGTCTTGTAAGGACGGTGGAGCTTCGGCTCGCGCCAGCGGAGGATGATGGCGCCAAGAACCGTGAGGAAGAAGAAGGAAAACTCGGCGAGACCGTTGAGGGTCAGAAGGGCGCGGAAGTCGCCAAACATGATGTACATGGTTCCGAGGAGGGCCGAAAGAATGACAGCGTTGATGGGCGCATCGGAAGAAGCCTTGGGCTGGCCGTCTCGGGAGCGATTGTTGTTGTTGGCATCGACAGTGAAACCAACTCGGCCAACAATGGTAAAGTAGTCGGGGATCCAGTCCTTCTTGGCTGCAGCAACTGTCATGCGGCTGGCGACGAATGAGTTGCCGAGGAGAGAGCCCGCAATGACCAGGCAGACAAGAATGGCCATCAAGATGCCGAAGCCACGGCCCAAGAGCAGTGTAATGGCGGTCTACACATGAAAAGATTAGCCAAGTTTTTCCGTATACCTCAAGACTGAACTTACCACTGCCACGCTGTCAGTGGTGGAAACAACCTTCCAGGACAGAAGGATGTAGTATCCAGCGTTGGCGAAAAAGAAGCAGACAATGGCCGTGGGAATCGATGTGTTGATAGCCAGAGGCAACTGCTTAGCAGGCTGTGACAGCTCAGAGCTGACATAGATGGCCTGGAATGCGTCAATACGAACCCCCAATGCAAGTAGTCAGCCAATCAACTTACCTTGTCCCAGCCAGAATAAGCCCAGAGAGCAGCATACAGGGCAGCCGAGTAGTGACCAAAAATCTCCCATTGGCTCAGCTGCGTCCAATCCGTCTCGGTGCCATCGGGGTTCAGAGTCTTGCGCCAAGCAAACCAAGACTGGCTGAACCACTCCTCTCCGCCAATCTCTCGGTCGGGCTGCGCGAGATGAATACCAATGACAGCCATGGCAGCGACAACAACGACTAGAATGCTGAAAAACTTGGTGACGACGAAAAAGTTGTTAAGACGCGTGCTGGCCTTGGTGCTAATTGAGTTGGCGACACTCATGCCGACGAGGACCATGATGGACAGCAGCTTGTGCTCGACGGTGCCGGAAGCATCAGTGACACCAGCAGCTGAGAAGGCGCTCTCAGCAAAGGCGATGCTAAGAATGGCGAGAGTCGCCGGCATAATAGCAACAATCCAGGTCCATGCTGCCAGGAAACCAAACACTGGACCAAAGATGTGTTGAAGATAAGGCTGAACACCACCTGACATGTCGTTAGAACCAAAACAAATCTCATCCACTCATGTCTCAGCTTCAAACCTTCTCCGGGAATGGCGGTTCCGAGCTCGGCGAAAGTCGTGGCTCCGGTCCAGGCGAGACCACCGCCGACGAGCCAGATCATGAGAGCAATGCCCGGTGACGGGACATTGGTGTCAATTGAGCCGGGCGACGTGAATACGCCGCTACCGATTACGATGCTCACGACAATGCCAAAGGCCTCGACGGCTCCGAGATTCCGCGTGAATGACCCCTGCGCCTGCGCGTGTCGATCAGTGGGCGGGTACTCGGCAGACCCCTCGCGACTGTCATCGCGGTCCTCGGCCAGCAGAGGCTGGTGGTCTCTGATGTCGTCAACCTGGCGAGAAGGCATATTGGGACTTGGGTCGCGTCAACGTCAAATGAGTGAAAAGGCTTCGTTATCGCGCGAAGACGTGGGAATAAGGAGGTCCGTTGGTTTGGACTGGTCTTGAGACGGCGCAAAATGCGGAAGCCAGATTGCGTGACCCTCCATGACGGTTAATCGTCGGAGCTTACGTCAGAAAACGCCACAGGGGGAGGCAAAACACTGATCTTTTATCTAAGAACAGTCTCAAACTGAGACATTATCAGCCACAGTTGTTGGTTGTGTCTTTTTCAATGAATTAGGCTATCTCGCGATGGCTTCCTGTTTTTGAACCTGCAGCTTGGCCTGCATATGTCACGTCTTTTAATTCGCTCTTGAGACCCCCGTTCGTGGGAATGCGCCCATTACTGACACGGTAACATTTTCCCCCCTTAGCAATTTAAAGCCCCCCGTTGTTTGGACCCATCTGTCACACTCTCACTCGTCGCCTTTTCGTATTCACAGTGCAGGGACTCGCTTCTGTCATTCAACCCACTGATCCCTGGTTCTGAAACGTTTTGACGAAACTATGCCAGGCTGTTTGGATAGTCCACCAATTGACGACTGGAACTTGTGTAAAACTTCCGTCGCATGTTTTATCGTGAAAGGGGAATATAAAGAGGACTATGGTGCCAGTTCAGCTTAGTTGTTCGGTTAAGCACCTTGAAATCACTTCTATTCTTTACCTTATTTTTAACCTTCTTTTTTAAAACTGCCGTCCGTTCAAAATGGGTTTCATCAACCGAAAGACCGCCACTCTCGGCCTTCTCGCTGTGGGCAGCCATGCTGCTCCTCAGGCCGCTACCCCAACTGCTGATGCCCAGGCGGCACCCGCGACTTACACGGCGAACCCCAACGTTGGCCCTGGTGGCAGCAGCTTCAAGGATTCTGCTCACTTCCGTGTTTATGGTGGAAACGACAACGATGTTAGCCAGGCTATCGACATGCTCGAGGGAGCGTACGACTGCTTTGTTGGAACCCTCAAGTGGCGTTCTCCCGGTCTGTCTTTTAACGATGTTGAGGGTACTGGCGAGCACTACAAGACCAACATTTACTCTGTTGGTACTCTTGAGAACGCTGCCGGTGTGATGCACTCTGACTACGAGACTGGGCTGGCCTGGCTCGAAGTTGTCAACGAGTATCTGGCTGTTCCCGGCGTCACTGTTCACGAGTATGGCCACGGCCTTCACTACCACCAGCGCACCTGGGTTGATCAGGGCCGAACTGGCGCTTGGTGGGAGACCCTCGCCAACTGGGTTGCTGATACCTACAAGACCTCCGACATCTGCGCCGATGCCCGATCCAAGCACAACCAGGAGACTTCTGCTACTGAGATCGAGCTGAACAAGGTCCTCGGCGACTCTCACCAGGTCATTGTCGACGATCCGTCGATACCGGCAACTACTACCAGGCCTGGCCCTTCTTCACCTACCTCACCAACAACCCCGATGACTTTGCTGGCCTCGGTCAGGACACTCTGCGACAGCTGATGGTCCAATACCAGGAGGGCAGCAACGAGACTCCCCTCCACACCCTCGCCCGCGTCTCCCAGAACGCCACCGTCGGCGACATTGTCGGCCGCTACTGGGCCCGCATGGCCAACGTCGACATCGGCCACCCCTCTGCTCAGCAGGTCTTCCTCAGCCAGCGCGAGACCATCAACTTTGCCAACGTTGAGGCTTCCGGAAACGGGTACAAGCCCAAGGCTGACCGCCAGCCCCGCTACATGGGCGCCAACATCATTCCCCTGACCGTCTCTGGCAGCGAGGTCCAGGTCAAGGTGACCTCTGATGCCGAGTTTGTCGCCACCGTCGTTGTCTACCGTGAGGGCGGTGAGTCGTCCTACGTTACTCTTACCAACGGCGCTGCCACTGTTCCCGTCCAGACTGGTGAGCAGGTCAGCGTTGTTGTGGCTAATGCTCCCGCTGAGCCCATTCTCTACGACGGCTTCAACCTGAGCGACGAGGTTTCCAAGGGCCTGGACTACACCCTTGAGGTTACCGGCGCCACCGTTCAGGCATAAGTATATCCTTACTATTGTACGGCTTTTCATTCTTGTACATAGAAAAATTCCATAGATAGTTAAGGTACATATATAAAAAGATGGTAATCCAAAAATTGGATACGATATTCAATTCTATCTAAAAATTCAGATATGAAGAAGGGCTATCCTTGTCGATGGCTTGTATTTCGTCAAACGCCAATGTTATCGTGCAGATTGCTTATTAACCATTGTCGCAGGCAACAGAGATTATCATCTCACCTTAGATAATTTTCCCTTCAAGCTTCTCTTCAACACCACCACCATGACCATATGCTCTCTATGTCTCCCTACTCTCGCAGTCCCAACACCGCTGCCTATACTGGAAAAGTCTCGAATCGGACTTTTCTCCTCCCGCAGCCCTTGCTCTACGCCATATTACAAGGCCACCAGGGATGGGGATGATGCACTGCCCCATCATTCCAGCCTTGATTCACTTTCGCATTCAGCAGAGAACTGTCCGCTTTGCAGAATCATCTTGCAAAAGGTGGAAGATTTCATCCAAGATTTTAAACAGATTGAGCAGAATGCCTTCTACAAGACCCTCTATATTGATGACGGTGGCCATGGTCTTCCCGCCGAGTGGATCCTGAGACTGGCCCAGCGTTTGGACGGGGCGGATGGCTTCTCGGTGCTTGCAAATAGCAAGAATGAGAGGTTCTACTACCTGATTGGTGTTATTGGATTCTGCGTTGAACCTGAAGATTCAAGGTATTCGATTTCTAATGTATCGGACCACGGTACTGTTCATCAAGGACCATCGTCTCCTGGGCGGGTTCGCGGGGCCAGAGTTCATCCCGATGCTGGGTTTAAGAGAACCTTGGACGTGGCTGCTGGCTGGATATACGACTGCATGTCAAACCACGACGGCTGCTGCCCTCCTCAAAGCCCACTTCCCTCACGGCTTCTGGATCTGGGCTCCTTTGATGACCCAGGCAAAATCCGCCTGTGGGAAACAAAAGGCACGACGAGATCAGATTCTTACGTGACTCTTAGCCATTGTTGGGGAGTTGACGCTTCACGTCAAATGAGAACTACGCATGCAACACTCTCAGATCACTTGGACAGTATTATTGTACGAAAACTTCCCCAGACTTTCCAAGATGCAATCAAAGTCACACGCCATCTTGGCATACGTTTCCTCTGGATCGACTCTCTCTGCATTTGCCAAGATGACCCTGACGACTGGGCAAGAGAGTCTGCTGCCATGCGGCGAATTTATGCTGGAGCATTTGTCACAATCTCTGCAGATAGCGCACCAGGGTCTGTACATGGGTTCTTGAAAAGGCCTGAACGAAAGTATGTGCCTATTACCCTGAGACTTACTCCTGACAGCACCTTGGACACCGCAACAAGGCCGAAGGCCGCTCATGTGCCTGCGTATGCCTTTGAATCTCCCCCGTTAAAAGCATTCAAGAGTCGCTCTTTGCTCGACCTGGCCGATCAGCCTCTATCATCCAGGGCCTGGGCCATGCAGGAACGTCTTCTTTCCCATCGCGTGTTGCATTTTACCAGTGGACAAATCTTCTTTGAATGCGATTTTCACTTTCTTTCTGAAGATGGCACCAGGATCTTGGGCCGCTGGAATTCTTTGAATCCCGGGGGGGATAAAACATTCGAAGAATTATCTCCCATACCCAGCATTCCTACCCTTCACCAGATGTGGGACTTGATCTTACAAGAGTTTACCAGACGGCAACTCACAGTCAAATCAGATTGGCTCCCAGCTCTTTCAGGGCTAGCAGTTCTGATCAAGGACAAGTTGAGCGTCAATGCGGCACCTGGCAGGGCGCCAGACAGCCCTGAGGAAGTCGAATACGTCGCCGGGCTCTGGAGCAACGCTTTAGTTCAAGGGCTGGGCTGGCATGCTCTTGAGCCAGCGGGAAAAAACATGGTTCTCCCAATTGAACGACCTCTGCCAAGAGAGAGGGGATATATCGCTCCAACGTGGAGCCCAGCTTCATTCGAGGGGGCTTCAACTCATGGGATGGGGATTGACGGTTTGGTTGATGCGGCAGTTGTTACTGGCTTCAGTGTGACACCCAAGAATATGCAAAACCCACTTGGCGAAGTAGTGGATGGCTGGATCAGCCTGCGAGCTCCCGTGGTCAAACTGGAGCTAAGTGAGGAGCACACCTTTTACGGTCCAGATCTCAGCGGTAAGCGCCAGGTTCTGAGACTACGCACGCCTCACAGCGACCGAAGGGGCGCGGTTGTGAATTTCGATGGAGTTGAAAATCACACCAAGGAAACGCATAGCTGGGTCCAAAAGAACGACCTGTTCGCGGTGTTTCTATCCCAGCACCAACTCAACCGACCCGCTCCAACCTACCACGCCCTAGTGGTTGTGCCTGTTAGCCCAGAGAGACGAGTAAGAGCTGAGCGGAATGAGTTTCATAGGATTGGATATCTTATTTTCTGGTCAGGTGGCATTGCGGATCACACCGGGATAACACTTGATTTACCACAAATCAAAGATGTCGTCTTGGTGTAGGGTTACGGTTAATAATTCAGTATTTATTATATCTTCTTATGTTAATAGTATTATGTTTCCCATATAACCCCTCGAGACGTATTATTTATGTATTACTTTTCTTATAGAAGTATTGTATGAGCTCTGTAGATTGGCATAGGGTAGAAACCTTTTCCTCTTTGCTACTGTACTGGTTCCGTGTCTTACAAAACATGTGTCCCAACTGCACCTTGAAGGGTACCATGATTTCCCCCCTAATAGTCTCATCTAAGTCATCGGAGTCGCCTCCACATCTACACTCTACCTGGAGCACCCTCCGGTGATACCATCCCGGACCTCCGCGGTCAAGCCGGGCCGGTGACTCAGTTTCTCCGTGCCCTATTGTCAAAAGTGGATCCGACTTGTGTCCGGGCGGAGAAAAAAGCCGCCAACCTCCGCCACTCTTCCGCCCTCCTCCGCAGACTCATTCCTACCCACCCTCTCAGACATGGATTCTGCAAAGCGGAAGCGTGCCGCCAAGGCTTGTAATTACTGTAGGAAGAGGTAGGTTACACGAGGATGATGGCCGCTGTTGGCTCTGTCAGAGACTACGCGTTTGCTGCTGTTTTATTCTTTTTCGTGATGGACTGTGCTGATGATTGACTTTTCACCGCTAGAAAGAGGAAATGTGATGGCAGGCAGCCGGTTTGTTCTCTCTGTGAAGAGGCAAACAACTCTGAGTGCGAATACCGGGATGAGAGCGAAAGCAACAAGTGAGTATCTTCGGGCATGTTTACACCAATCACCTGATTTGCTGACTGCAGCTGGCAGACGAATCGCCGTCGAGGTAGATCGCGTCGATGAAATCTTTAGTCGGCTCGAGACGCTCGAGTCTACCTTTCGCCATGCGATAGCAGCACGGAGAGATAGAAGTCCCATCTCTACTCCTTATACCTTACCACGGCATGGAGAAGCCATCAGTCCTGAAAATGGAGCAGCCTCAGTCCCTTCAACAGCCGACAGACCTGGAACGGCTTCGCTGTCTCACTTTGCCAACAATAATGTCTTCAACACCACCATGGACATACCCTTGTCTCACTCGTCCACCACAGGAAATCTCCTTCGCTCAGCCCCCGCCAAAGCGTTACTAGGCCACTATCCCGCTGACCTGTTCCTTCATATTGAGCTTCGTCGACCTATCCCTGATGGTCTGCAACTCATTCCTGTGCCGACTAACCAGATAAACTTGCCCACGTTACAACCCGATGAGACCGATGTCCTGATACAAAACTTCTTTCGACTTGTCCATCACTTTCATCCTATTCTTGACCAGAGGGCATTTCACGACTTGTACAACCGGACTATTGACGATGGGTTACGTCCAGACCTTGCCTCAGCTTTGGTCTTGGTCGTGTTAGCTCTTGGAGCTGTTGCAGCTGCAACACCAAACCTCTCAGAGCCTTCATGGCATCCTGGTATTCAATACTTTACCCCTGCCGTCAGACTTCTCTTGGCCGAGTCTCTGTGCTCGTTTGGCGGTAACCCCATTTTGCCTCAAGCACTATACCTGGCGGCACTTTACTATAGTTATATATCCAGACCTCTACTCGCTTGGAGGTTGGTCCATATGGCATCTACGGATGTACAGCATTATTGGATCCGGTAAGTCCAACGGTTCGACTGCATAGATGATACTAACTCCCGGACTAGCTCTGAAAAGCTGCTTCGAGACGGCCAAGGCGGATCACAAGATCAGTCCATCCTTAGAGTGTTTTGGGCAATCCTTGTGCTGGAATGGTAAGACCTTGCCGAGAAGAGCTTTGTACGACGTGCTGACTGGCTGTAGCGATATTCTTGCTGAGCATCATCTTCCACGAAGCGGCATTGAAAAGATTGTGGATAAACTGCCCTATCCCTGGTCCGACGGTCCATCCGAGCCTTACATGCATCGCTGGCTTGCGGACCTTTCATCACGCCGTCTACTCAACCGGATTCACTACGTACTATATGCCGGTGCTGAACCAGGCACGGGAGGTGATGGGGCCGCTGAACACTCACCAGACGAAAGCCTCCCCAATCTGGCGAACGAGTTGAACCACCAACTAGGCGGCTGGTATCATCTCCTTCCTCACAGCATACGGCCGAACTTGGATAATCCTCCATCTGGGGCGGACGACACCATGGTCACGATACGGTACCATACCACAGGGGATATCATTTTTAGGCCCTTTTTGTATCAGGTTTGCGCATTGGCACCCGATGCATCTCCCAGTGCAACTTTGCTCGAGAATGCTGAGAGGTGTTTGTTCCATTGTCGGGGATACTTGGATGCCGTGGAGCATGCGGTTCGCGCACCTACGGCTTCTCTGGAGAACTTGTTACATGGGTAAGTGGAATACATTCCTTAAAGCGAAGCCCTTATGCTGACCGACATACCAGAACGATGGCAGTTGTTTTACTGCTGTCATTCGCCGCCTTTTCAAAACTCGAACCTCTTAGAGTACCAGACCTGAACCAACTACAAGATAAGGGGATACGAATCTGTGAGAGATGGGCATTTCCGGGGTCGAGTATTGAACAGATGGTTGTCATCTTGCGCGCCTTGAGAGCCAAATGCATCGATACGGGATGAATGATAGGCAGCCATACAGTAACTAGTATAGTGATATCTTTCGTAAAAATACTCTTGATAACGTTTCTCCTGAACATTGACCCAACGGTGGCTTCAAGTGTCGATCTCACAGGTGGACACCCTCCATGTTTGCTGTTTGACATTAGGGCGCACGCTAAAATACGCCTTCATGTCGACAACCGGGAATGCCGTGGAACCTTCAAGATTCTGTCGATGACGATTATCGGAGAAAACTTATGAGCAGGGTTCTTCGAGCCGTCTTTGAAGTATCCCGGGGTGTAAGTGGAAACTGATATAACATTTTCCTTACGTGAACCCTCCCAACGATCATACGACACCATCACCTCCTCAACACGTAACATCGCCATTACTTTGGCTGGACCAAGCGAGGCTAGAGTCACATTCTGCTAGTTGAATCAAATCGATCGATCCAATGGCGGTAAATGAATCACAGTCCGTCGCAGAAACCAAGAAGCCCGTCACTGTCCGCCTGGCAAGCGTCAAGGATGCTGGTCGCATCGCAGAACTTGGAGCCCACGTTTTTACCATGACTTTTGGTCACTCAGTCGAACCACATGAATTGGAAGCTTTTCTGGAAGAATCCTACACCCCATCAGCTATTATGAAAGATATATATGATGATAACAAGGATGTGATTGTCGCGACGGACGGCAATGATCGCATCCTGGGCTTTGCATATCTCACGCAAGGGAGCACTGAACCCTGCGTCCAACATGTCGAAAAGACGGTCGAGCTTCAGCGTATCTACGTCCATCCCTCAGCACATGGCGAAGGGGTTGGTCGTGCTTTGGAGAGAGCCATCGAGAATATGGCACAAGAGCAAGGCTTCAAGAATATCTGGCTTGGGGTCTGGGAGGAGAACCCAAGGGCAATAAAGGCTTACGAAAAATGGGGATACGCGCAAGTAGGAGATCATGACTTTGTTATTGGGACGGTGGTTCAGACAGATAATATCATGCTTAAAGCTTTGTGAGGATGGTTTTGGATGGCGTTAGGGAGCTCTATTCGACGGTAGATTATTGATGTTACGAAATCCATACCCTTCGGACAAGATCTCCGTCGAGAGCTGGCGACTTCGGAGCCTTTTGCCGGCTCCGAAATGTGCAAAGAGGGTGATAGCGCGACTACTGACCAATCTCTCTCTCTCGGTTCGCTCTAGGCTGTGATTAGAATGAACAAGTCGTTGATTTGCTGCGCCGAGAACCTCCCACACCGGCCCGGTCTGTCGTCATATGGGGCGGTCCGCTTGTCCCGCCGCTGGCTTTAAGACGTCCATTGCACCTTGCGATTACCCCAGATTCTTGTCTGTTACTCTGTAGGCTGATTCTCACCGAGCATCTTTTTTCTTATTCTATTGTCCCAAATATCCCTGTGCATCTTTCACCATGTACATTCGAGCTGCCCACGCAGAGACTGATCTCCGCGTTCTTCGACGCCTCATCCACGAAAACCCTCTGGGCATGCTTACGACAGGCATCAGATCCCCTACATACTCCTTCCTCCAAAGCAGTCATATTCCATTTATTCTCGATGTCCAAGATGAATCAAGCGAAACCGAACTTGGACGATTGAGAGGCCACCTCGCCCGACAAAACCCACAGAGCAAAGCCATGATGGAAGCTTGCACTTCAAATCCCAACGCCAACAACTTTCTTGAAGATGAAGTTCTAGTCATTTTCACTAGGCCTGCTCATCATTATGTTACGCCCAAATTTTACAAGGAGACGAAACCTGCGACTGGAAAAGTTGTGCCCACTTGGAACTATGCCGCTGCACAGGCTTATGGAAAGGCTCGCATCTACTTTGAGAACAACGATGAGACGTCGTCCTTTCTCGGAACGGCTATTTCAGACTTGAGTCATCATGCTGAGACGAATCAGATGGGATATACTGGCGGGGATAGACCCTCAGAGTGGAAAGTCACCGATGCCCCCGAGAAGTTCATCGAATTGTTGAAGCGGAATATTATTGGCATTGAGATTGAAGTCGAAAGACTAGAGGGTAAGTTCAAGATGAGCCAGGAAATGGGCAAGGGAGACAGAGAAGGGGTCATCAATGGGTTTGAGAGCTTGCAATCGGAGAGGGGAGACGATATCGCGAAGGTGGTTAGGGAGCGTGGTGAGATCAAGGATCGTCTGGTTCAGAAGTGAATTGGTTGAAGGTTTTGGGGCAGCAATGGTTTAGAACAATGATACCAATTCAAGAGGAATTTCTAGATATAAGAGATCTTTTTCTCACTGTCTAAGTTCTATTGGTGGGTGCAATCTGGAGAGCCTACCTAGGTAGGCCCATCGTGAATGCGGCGACGAAAATCCCAGTCCATTACATGATGCTCGTTTGCCTAATCATTGACTAGAATCCCGCGAGATGGCCCATGTCTGATTGGTGCTGGATTCCCAATGAATATTTCAATAATCTCTCTAAAGATATCGGTGCCCTCCCATAGCATTCCTGTCACAACAAGGTACTTTCGTTTACCTTAAGGATGAGAGAAATTCTTAGACGAGGTAAATTCTCTTAGACCACTCTTTAAAAGCTGTGTGAAGCGTACCTGCATTTTTAAGAACATGGCGTCTAACCACTGAAACTTGCATAGACTCGATTGAATTCTATACATTCGACAAGACGGATTAGCATGCATAATCTGCGGCGTAGCTGCTTCAATATGGGCCATCTAAGTCCGCCAAATATCTCGGCCCGGCGATAAAAGCCCCGAGGGGCAGTGCTGTTGTTCATTTGAATCATCATTCTCTTGAATTGTATCTAAGACTCACATCTGTACCTTTGGAACTGCAACAATGAAGACAGTCTGCCCCGATCGCGCCCCTCGCACCATCGGCCCGTATGTCCACGCCGTCGTGCACGGGGACTTTGTCTTCACAACCGCCTGCATCCCTCTGGACCCCGAGACAAACAAACTGATTGAAGGATACGCCGAAACTCAGCTCCGACGCATCTTTGAGAATCTAAACATCATCCTCCAAGAGTCCGGCACCACACTCGACCGTATCATCAAGCAGAACGTCTACCTCACCGACTTTGACGACTTTGAGGCTTTCAACAAGGTTTCGGCTTAGTATCTTGGGGAGCATAGACCGGCGAGAGCGACTATGAAGGTTTTAGAGTTACCCAAAGGAGCCAGAATGGGGCTGGATGTTGTGGCTGCTCTGACTCACTGAGTGGTCTCGGCCTGGATCAAGAGCATTGACGAAGCAGCTCTCTTGTCGTGCGATATCGCTTCCGATGTGGTTTGAAGGCAACAGTGTTAAAAGCTACTTGTTTACTGGCGTGGATGAGTCGTTGTGTTTACCTTTGACGAGAAGAGTCATAAACTCTAACTATCGGCGCGGTTATCCCATGAAGGGTCGGGCTTCCACCATGACAAAGAACACGATATCAACACATCATAACATCATATCCCAATTACCACAGAGGCCTCTTTTTAGTCTTTCTGCTGCTTACAGTGAAAGACGAGTCATGAACTCACTGGCTGGCGGTGGCCTCACGCGAGGACTATGCATGCCGGCGTTCACTGTGGATGACGTCGCACAAGGTTTCACGTCATCTTGGGAGTGAGTCACACGTCAAAGTCGGTCGTGTTGTTGCCGGCCCAAGCATAAAGCCGGCCGCATCTTCCTTGTCTTCGTATTGTGATTGCCGTCGTCTTCGTTGTCAATCCCACTTCCCTCATCATGGAGAGCATGGCCACAGAGGACGCTGCCCCATACTTGCAACTCTTGAACCCAAGGCCAAAGGCAAAGGGTGAATTTCATCTATTTCCTCAACTTCCGACCGATATTCGGTGTATGATTTAGCAGCAAGCACTTTGCCATGAGCGTCTTGTCTTTGTCGATCTTATCTCCCGTGGAACCAAATACAACGGTTATTGGCACCGTTTCGATTGGATCAAACCAATTCCCGATGACTATGTTATCTATTTGTTCCAACGCCCAAACATCAGCAAGCTATTTCATGTCAACGCCGAATCACGGTCCTGCGCATCCCGATTCTATCGGGTCCAACTTCCCTGCACCTACTTTTGCGGGGGGCGTGTGGAAGAGAATGGAACTCTTTACTTGAACCCCGAACTGGATACCTTGGCGATTTGGGGCTATGAGCATTTCATCAAGTTTGCCCGTGACGTCTGGGCGAACGATCCGAAGCGTGTAGGGCTTCTCAATATGGCTATGCCAGAATCAAGAATTTGGCCCATGTATAATGGCCAGAACAAATATCACCTACGTGAGGTGGTATCCAGGCTTCGGCGCGTCTGGTTCATTCGCATGCAGGAAGAAAGCGCCAAGTTTCGACGTACGCGCTTTTGCGGCACCGACGACACTATCTCGAGACTCAAACCCGATTTCTCCCAACCCATCATGCCCTCAACCCCTGCTTTCGATCGGCGACCCGATCCCAGACCTATTCAAGCAGGGCTTAGACAGGTTTACATCGGTCATCCTGACCCCCGGATCCTGATTCGTGAATGGATTTGCTTGGTTGCCGCATTGGGCGTGGAACGAGATCTGGATTACCGATTCGTGGTCACGTACGGGGAAGAAAGAGAGCGGATCAGCAATCGAGACAATGCTGTGAGATACATTGAGGAAGAGTATGAGCAGTGGAAAGCACGGTTATGTGTTCCTCGGAGGAAAGTGTGGCAGCCTGCACGGCTATCGATCGCCATCGACGAGACTTGCCAAGATGTAGACCAACTGCCTCGTCCAGTGATGGGGTTTTGGCTCTTCCCCATCGAGTGCCTTGGACCTTTGCCTCCAATCAGGGACCCATTGGCTCCCCCCGAAGGCTGGATCTATAATGGGGTAAACGGAAATGGACAACCAGCCCGACGCCATCAACCGAGAGCCAACTTGTCTGAGTATTGGCCTGAGCTGTGTCTATCATATCTTCCATAGGTAGCTTGCATGCGAAGTTACGATTGGAAATGTCAAGTCAGTTCACTTACAGGTTGCAACCTCAATGAGCGAGTGGCAGATCACGTGATAGGAAAACTCGGCTCATTTCTCATTTTGCCCCATTTCAAGGTGCGACTCATACGATGTTGAACCTTGGGCCTCCCACAACTTTGCACCCGAATATGATGCTTTTTCCTACATAATATACCTACGAAACATGAAGGAACTTCCTATTAAGCCCTCTGGCATCTTGATGCAAAAAGATTTCATAACGCCAGAACACGAAGCCAAGCTTGTGCACATCTTTCAGCACGAGCTGGATTGGCCTGAACGCTCAGGGCGTCTATCACTGCACTGGGGGTATACCTTCAGCTACAAGACCTTTGGAATCGATGAGGATATTCCTTTCAAGCCATTTCCGGACTGGCTTGTCCCTCTACTACCCACCACAGAAGGTCGCCCGCCGGACCAGGTCTGCCTCCAACATTACGCACCTGGCACTGGGATACCCCCTCACGTTGATACCCACGGTGCCTTTGACCAACTATATGCGCTTTCCCTAGGATCACCATTGTTCATGCAGTTTCTCGACAAGGAAACGGGTGAAAAGACAGAGGTGGATTTGCTACCCCGAAGCATGATTCAGATGAGCGGAGACTCGAGACTTCACTGGACACACGGCATCAAGTCCCGTAAGACAGACACCCTACCAGATGGCACGGTGAGACCAAGGCAGGATCGTTGGAGTCTTACATATCGCTGGCTGCGGGAGGGTGGAGAGTGCGAGTGTGGGAATGAGAAGCTGTGTGATACGGCGCAAAGACGAAAGGGTGTTGAGAGGGAATATCGGTGGAAGCAATATGAGGAGGATGCCAAGAAGAATGAAAAGACCACAGGCCATATAGGGTTGGCGAGTTGACCTTGGGACCTGTTCTATTGACCCAAGGTCGATGGTTAAATGTATGATTCCGTGTCGGCGTTTCTCTTATCTTTGCATAGTGCACAAGTGAAATGTTGACGGTCGCATTTAACGGCGAACTGAGAATGATCACATGTTTGCAAAGAGCGCAGCGAGGAAATAAACTACAGTCAATATAGGAACTGAAAAGAAGATGAAGAACCAAATAGATTCCATCAAGATAACAGGATCAATGAAGTAGGATAGGGTAGACGACGTGGGCATGACACCGCAGGGACCGTTGTGTGAGCTCGAGGCAGGTGATGCACAGCCCACAGAAGGCCCTTGGCAAGAGAACCAACAGCGAGCATACCTCGAGTACTACGTAAACTCTGCACGATCTGTTGCCGAGCGGCACGGACTGGCTATCATGGTAAACCAACTCAGTAAGTGACAGCCTACAGACTGCCACAATCCAAACTCTCCAATAAGGATATTCCCAATGATAAACTCCATGTTGACTTCTTCAACTTCTCCGAAGCCAAGCCTAGACGATGCACACAACCCCAACAGCCCAGCGAATAAAACGTGGAGTGAAAACAATCCACGCATCCGTAAACCCGCTTGGCGGACTGGGGGGTGTGATGGCTCGCTATTAAGAATATCCCAAATGGGAATACACGAGACTCGCAAGCGAAGGTAAAGCTCGTTATTTTTCGCATGGTACCACCCGAGCGATCTGCGTGGTCCAGAAAAACGCCAAAGCGTCCCTGTTGGCTGATGATGATCCGATTTCCACTCTGATGATCAGATAAGATCAGTGCTCCTCTCCAGGAAACCTCAACCCCCACCCTCGAGCTGAACGCGGGCCTCTTTTCAATCTCTCACTTCTTACTCGTAGGCCGCACCTCCGGCTGCTCGGGGGCGTTCAGCTGCAGTCTAGACAACGCGACAAACAGGTTCGCTGGTTCCACTTGCTTCTCGGTTGCACGGCACGAACCCCATTGTATTGTGTAGTTCTTTTTATTCCTCGTCACATCATTCCAGTGCACGCATCCTTGTGTGAGTGGGAGATGTAGTTGGTGTGTGTGTGCAGCCATTACGATCTTCCCCTCTGGGAACGCGAGCGAGAGTATATCAGCAGAGACGTTCGCCTTGGCTTCTGTTACATTTTTACAGAGCTGTTATTCACTTGAGGTTTAGCCTATTCTAGCTCATTCTCAAACCAGTGGTCTTTTGTTTTCAATCAACTTCCAAGCATCACCACCATGGCTCCCACGCTAACCTCCATCCTGACCCTTGGGTTCTTGGCAGCCGCACCCGCATTCGCGCAGACCTTTAGTGACGGAATGGGACCCGCTGCCTTTATGTGGCCGAATGACAGAGAGTGGAAGGCTGATGGGGATCGAAAGGCCCCTTGTGGTTCTACTGCCGCTGTCGGAAAGAGGACCAAGTTCCCTCTTGGTGAGTCGTCTTTTGTTGGTGATGTACAGGACTAACACGTCACAGAGGAAGGTCACCTTGCCCTTGTTGCTCAGCACAACTTTTACGACACCAAGATCAGTATTTCTTTTGAGGATGGTATGTTCCCTTATGTCTTGTGTATTGGACGAGCTCTAACCCTATCCAGACCCCAAATCCGATGACGACTTCACGGCCCTCGTCCAAGACACTTCCATCGCCTTCCTCGAGCCCGGCCACACATGCTTCAACATCCCCGACCCCAAGGGCAAGAAGGTTGGCGACAAGGCCACAATACAGTTCCAGTACCACGCCACCTGGAACACGGCCAAGAACGAGACCTTTTACGCCTGCGCCGACATCATCTATGCCGAGGCCGATGAGGTCAGCTCCCGCGTCCCCTGCTTCAACGTCACCGTCCCCGGCCGCCGAGACACTATCCCTGCTGCAGAGACTGAGAGTGCATGTACTACGGCCTCTGCTGCGCCGGCTGCTACCTCGGCTGATGATGAGAACCTCGGTGGAAAGAATGGCCTGCCTGGTACTGCTGCAGCTGCTCTTGTTGTTGTTGCTGCCGCTCTGTTTGCTCTATAAGTTTCGATTCTCGATATATAATAAGGGATGTGGTATTTTGCCTACCAGGAGGGTGGTTGGGGACCCTTTTGTATATAGTACCTATAGATTTCAAATTTGCATCATAGACTCACATCGGATCTCATCTTCATGGGATAATTATCTATTACGCCAGAGATGACTCGTCCAATTGCTTGACAAGAGTGGTAGAAGCCAATTCTCTTTGCCATTTCAAGAGGGGTATACCGTATACCACGACACTGCAATTATGAGTTAAGTGATGTCATACTCAAAATGGGAGCATATGCACTGAACAGCGTGATCATTCTATGGTACGCCGTGCTCTCACGGAGTCCCATGAAGACACGGAGAATGTAAGCCTGCTTTGCATTCTTGATGATGGCGAACAATCCTGTAATAACACTTCGAGAGAGGGCAGCCAAAGGCTAGGTTAGACGTAGGTGATGATGATGATGATGATGTTTTTTTTTTCCTTTCTCCATTTCCCTCGTTTAGATAATTGTCCGAGGCTTACAAACCATTCTATTGCTTCCTCCCCAGTGGGTGGGATGTGAGGAATCCGTCGACGCCCGGGCATTACAATTGACTTGCCGGGTAAACGGCTATCATTCACGATCCACAAACTTTGTCGAGAAAAGTAGTCATGTTTTGCTGTCAAGCCGATCGGGCATTACAATGGTAAGATTTCTAGGATTCCGTTCTTCCGTTTGTTGCCCCAACGTCATTATGCAATAGGGGAACAGACGGCCTAAATGATACGCCGATTGACCGTCCCGCATCAAGTTACGTCTTCCGATGCCTTTTTTCCATCTCATGTTGGTAAGCAACTTGGACCAAGTGTCTTTATATCCGACCACCTTCGGATTTCAAGCCCACGTGGAAGAATTTTGTCCCGTTGATCTCTAGTTGATGATTACTGAGCAAGATGAAAGTAATCATTTCCGGTTGTGAACGGCTGAGAAAGTGGGATGTTTACCCGTACAATTAGTGTCACCCTGGTGCTTTACAAAGCGATGATTGTGAGATATAAGTTAGATTCCTGTCCTGGTCAGTACTCAGGAGTTTGCCCAAAATCATCCAGCATCATACTTCCACTTTGAAGACATTGTCCAACTCCCAACATCTCTTTTCACAATGATGTACCCTGAGATACCAAAGCTTCTCTTGCTTCTGCTGGCTCTGTCGCTTGGGCCAGCTCAGGCTTCAGTTACCGCAAAAAGTGGCCTTTCCTACCGTCATACTGTGCCTCGACGAACCATTGCTGGTGTCAAAGTCGTCGATACTCCAATCGTGCGCGACGCCCATGACTACGCCCTCAAGCACAGCAGTGACTTTACCTACAAGCATATCATGCGGAGTTGGCTGTTTGGTGCCATTGTCATCCAACACAACGAGACCCTTCGCAATACCGTCGACTTGGAGGTCCATGCCGTGGCTGCTCTGCTTCACGACTTGGGCTGGGACCAAACTCCCGGCTCGTCATTTGTGAGCCATGACAAGAGATTCGAGGTGGATGGTGCAATTGCGGCCAGGGAATTCATCCGGAATAACAAGCATGGTAAAAAGTGGGATGAGAGAAGAGTACAGCTTGTTTGGGACGCCATTGCTCTTCATACCCAACCGAGTATCTCCAACTACAAAGAACTCGAGGTTGTAACTACAGGCAACGGAATTTTGTCCGATTTCCAGGGCCCCATTCTCGGCATCACCAAGGAAGAGTATTCTGCCGTGCTCTCAGAGTTTCCCAGCAACGGCATGAGGGATGGTCTGAATAATACTATTATTTGGCTCTGTCAGTCGAAGCCAGCTACGACATACGGTGGGTTAATATGATATGAAACCAGAGAGTAATTACTGATGAACTTGTAGATACGTGGATGCAGCCTTGGGGAGACAGCTATGTCTCAAGCTACCACTCTGAGGGAAACAGGTTGTTTGATGTCGCGTTCTTGAATTTTCCTTAATGCCAGATGAATAGGTCTGATAGGAACGTCGCTCTGCATAGGCCCGTATCCAGCCTAGACAGCGATTTCGACCCTACATCAATCTCAACGACCTAGATAGTCCCCAACAAACTAGATCGTCGGCTTCTAACGGCATCGTCGGTCCATGGGCTCCCGGATCAGCCGGATGCCTACAGGAGAGGAAGAGTTAGAGAAGTATGAAATAAGGAGTTTTTTCTACGTTTGTGTGTTGTGTGCGACTTCCCACATAGATCTTGGCAAGGAACACAAACTCAAATTCGCGTATTAAACATTCACTTCACTCCATCTCCACAAGAACTTCTCTCAACATGAATCTCACTGTATATAGGCACTTGCAGAATTATCAATCTGACTCGGCCATCTCCACTGCTATTCTTTCCTCAGACTTGCCAATAGACTACGCGTGTACACTGTACGATGGTGATCCTGACCACAGACTTGTTCCAGTAAGGGAAGACACCACTGCGCGAGAGCAATCGCCTCCTTGTAGCGTTTCTGCCGCTTATACACCCCTGCGAGAACAGAAGTTGCCCACAGGGTGATTCCTTCATTGTGTCCTCGGGTCCTTGTCAGTCTCTCTACTGCCGGTTTCAGCAGCTCCTCCGCTTCCGTGTACTGCTTAAAGTCCATGTGTGCTATTGCCAGGTTGACTGCGTCCGTGTCGTATTGGTTGTCTTTCTTTGAATCTCTGTTGACCTTTTCTAGTAGAGTAAAGAGTTTGAGACCTTCCTCCTTCTTGTCGTTCTTTCGGTAGAGGCCCGCGAGCCGCCTCATGGTGGTGAGCGTACTGCGATGATCCTCTCCCAGAGTCCTCTTTTGTTTCTCAATAACGGACAGGAAAAGTTCCTCCGCTTCTTTGAAACGCTCCTGCTTGCAGTATGAGTCTGCCAGGAGGTCCATCGCGGTGAGTGTGTTGGTGTGCTCCTCGCCAAGGGTCCGAGTTCTGATCTCAACAAGCTCGGCCAAGAGAGCTTCTTCTTCTTGGAATCGTCGCTCGTGGCCCAAGAATAGAGCAGTATGGTCTATCAAGCTTTGAGTCTTTACGTCATCCCTGCCCCAGACGGCCTCAGCTTTTGCCAACGCTTTTTTAGACAACTCGATTGCTATTTCGCCTTTCTGGGTGTCTCTGAAATATAATGCACAGCGTCTCATCAAGACGACCCAGTCATTGAGACTGTCGTCTTCAGGTTCCTCATCAAGCAGTCGTTCAACATGAGGAAGAAGTGCTTGGCAAGTAGATCGGTTCCCACCACCTGGGACACTCGGAAACAGGGCGGTTGTGTCGCTTAAGAAACGCCGCTTCCAGTACTCCATCTTTCCAGACTGAGTCAACCAAGCGTGTGTGCAAGTTTGTATCAGAGGGTGCATCTGATAAGTATCTCCTGAGGCTGAATCTGACACGAGATCCAACGCGGAGAGGGTCCTCAGATCTTTGCTTAGCTGGCGTTTGGGCTTAAAATGAACGTCGGAAATGTAGCGCTGCAACCCCAAGGTAGGGATCTCTTGAGGGTTGAAAAGACTCATCAAATACAGTAGCATCGCCGCAAATGATTCTCTCTGCTCCATTCGTCTAAACGTGATTTCCCATGCTGCAACAACAGGGGCTGGGACGGTCTCGTTTAGTGCAGGATGGCCCCCTTCCTTGTTCAGCAGACTATCCTTTCGCTGGCCAACTGTCGAGAATTGATCCAGGTAGCCTTCAATCGTCATATCGGGTGCAAGATGAATAATGAAGGCGGTGGCAATGGAAATTGCGAGTGGGTTGTGATCCAAAGCTCGAACAAGTTTCCGAGCTGAATTAGCATCGTAGCTGTCTTCAAGTTGTGTCCGATTTATCTTGCCTCGGAAGAGACGCATGGCTTGGGGGTCACTCATTGCCTCAACCTCGCACATGGCCTTGGGGAGTACCATGAGGCCCTCGGCAACAGCTTGGCTGTGCGTGGTGACGATGAGACAACCAGTGGGTCGCGATGGGAGGAGCTCTGCAAGCCGAGTGTTGTCGTCTTTGGAATCAAAGACATTCTCCTCGACATTGTCCAGAATCATAACCCATGGCCCAGCTTCTTCCTTATTGAGCCAGTTACTGACAAGTTCAACGCAGTTGGCTTTGGGATTGTGGCGTCCCGGGAGTTGGAGCGTGTCTGCGAGGGATCGGAACGAGTGTTCAAGCATTGGCTTTGAGCTCCCGTCTATCCAAAAGACGCTGCATCTGTGGTCCTTGTTGTGCATTCTTTCAGCAAAGCTGAGGGCCATCTGTGACTTTCTATAGTATGGCAGTCAGTTCAAGTGCAACATGATGTGTTTGATATCACATACCCAAGTCCGTCTTTGCCAACTAACGCAATGCGTCCAGCAAGGCCATCATACTGTTCCTTCATCCACTTCAGAATCTCGGGTCGATTGATAAAGTTGGGGTTTAACAGGAATGGGACACTGAAGCAGCCAATGCGGGATGCGGCGTCCAGATGCTGGTGGGAGACGTTGTCGAGTCCACGAACAATGTTGCCGAGTATTCCGCTTAAAGCACATTCATTAGCTATCCTCTCATTCTGGTGGTACCTCTCAAACTTACTTCTTATCGGGTTCCAGGGCGAGAGTGATGACCTGCTCGTAGCGGTCGAGTTTTGATATGATCTTGTCAAGCTGCTCACTCTTCCATGGCCATTTCAATGTATGCGTGCTCAATCGCCGCAACAAGCTTCCCTCCTTGTTCTCTTCCAGCTTCTTCTTGATGGTAGAGAGGCTCTTTTTGCAGTTATTGATGACGTCCAGGGTTTCTTGGGATACCTCAAGCTTTTGACCATCGCGGCTTTCGACAAACTTCTGGGTGGCTCTGAGTGCTGTGCCAAGGCCCTCCACGCGTGACCTTAGCTTTGCGATGTCGGGGTTTCCTGTGTCTGCAGAAGAGTACTCGATGCATAGAGTGGTGATTTCGCCAGAGAGTTTGGCGATGGCGGCGATACTCGTCGCTAGTCCGGCTTTTTCGGCCGCCATGGTGATGAGATTGATTAAGTTTCTACCGATGTGATGAACAAAAAATGAATCTGAGAGAGAATCATCACGATGCGGGGGATCTCCAGAGCCTGGTTCTTCACCCATCAGTCCCATCACCTGACAGCGCCGCCCGAGGCATACTTGCCAGGCTGCAACTATTGGTGTCTGCCTTGTATGCAATGAGAGGGAGGGGTAATATGCAGCTGCAAGCCGAAGAGGGTGTGAGCAAAATTGGCAAGCATTGAGATAAGCCCTCCTATTACGATTGGAGTCTTTATGAATAAAAAGTGATGCGATAGAATAATACATACGAAGCTCGTGTATTGACGAGTATGTGGTAATTACTTGAGACACAGGTGAAAAGAGAAAAAATATTTCCCCCCAGGGATGACAGTGGCTATGCCGCCTCTTGGCATCGAGGGCATCTAAACTTTACAAGTGACCTTATGTCTCTTTAAAACATCTCTATTTAAAACTCTCATGACTGGTTAACATATACTAACCGTTGTTGTCGTAGCTTCCATCGCAAAGTGATCCAGAAAGGTCGGGGTTTCATCCGGCGCTCCTCTCCTCCTCCTCACCTGAGCCCTCAAGAGTCCAACGCGTCGAAACAGGGCTTGCTCAGCCTGCAGAACTAGAAAAGTGGCCGACTTGACCTTTTCGTCCACCATTTCTCTCATCATCTCTACAATAACCACTTCCACCTCTTCGCCATCCATTTCCCAGTTCTGAACATCTGGATGAAAGGTCCAGCTCCCACCCAGCTCTCCGTACAACTTGGCCTTCTTGAACTGTAATTCCCGCACTCTTCTGCCTTTCATATCGACCGAAGACATCGTTACGGTGACAACTCGGCTTTCAATAACGAGTATGGCTAGTTCCAAATAGCCCAAGAATGACGGAGGGTCGGGTTCGCAGCTGATCTCGAGGACTGTGGCCGCTGCCTTCATCTTGTCATTGTCGAGGTCAGACTGGCACCAGAGTGTCGCCAGGCCTCCCGATACAGATCCCCATGACCAGGACGGGATGTCTCTCAGTTCATCTGGTCTTTCACCATTCTCAAGGATTGACCAGCAGAGGTCGGTGATAAGACAGTCTTCCCATAAACCTGCCAAGTATCTTCCCGTGGCTCCCTTCGCCAGACGCTTTGCTACACCCGCAGCAGCTGGAAGTCTATCCTTGACGTATGTGAAGTTTAAGTTCATGATTGCTTCAACATTGTCATACCACATTCTCCGTCTGGACTTTTTGTTTGTTAGGTCCAGGCCAGTCTTGGCAACGCTAAGTACCTGGTTCGTTGTGTAATCAGACCTTGGCTGGTTGGGTATAACGCCACATTGGCAATGTGTGGCAGAGTGACACTCCCACATGAGTTCCCTCCTCCCAAAGTGGAGAAAGCGGCGAGACAAAATATGCTCTTGGTATACCCATCCTCGGGTCATCAGTGGGAACTCGGTCAGTGCATCCTGCTCGTCTTCGAAGACGTGGTTGATGGAGGTTCGAGCAACGAGGTGGTACTGTTCTCCGCGTTCATTGGTATCCTTTAACTCAAGGGGTTGATCCTCAGCATGGGGTTCGGGGAATAGTCCAACGGTTCCATCAGGAGCTGCTGTTGCGGCTAGAGTGACATGGGCGTTGGTATAGTACCTTGCCATCTTGACGGCCTCTTGTTCCCAGTCATCAGCGTCGTCTTGGACGATGCATAGCGAGTCAATCCAGATAAACTCTAGTCCCAAACGCAGACAAAACTCGATGGCATCTTGAAAAGTAGTTGAAAGATCGTTCCAAGGGATTTCGTCCTGGTGTTGGCTGAAATTGCTTCTCGTTGTGGTAATGATCTGATGCTTGCCCCAGCAATGACTCAAACAAGCATACTCGCCCTGAGTATCTGGATCCGGTTCGTAGAGACGCACACTGCATGCACCAGGGTCTAGACCAGGTACAATACGAACGACCCGTTTCGGAAGACTGGTCTTAGTTCTCCTACAGTCGGGATGATTTTTCTCGCAATTATCAACCCATTCCTTAGATTGTGCAGCCAAAGCTTGGCGGTCGGAGGAAATAACAGAACCTCCGCCAAATAACGGCCAGGGGTTAGGTTTGTCTGACTCTTATTAGCACAGTCAGACAAAAGCTGAGCCACTTAAGAGCTACCTTGCATGGAAAAGATGTGAAGTACTCGCGGTTTCCAGCCACCGGGTATCATCTCCAGGGGATCATCTTCTGTATCAGGGAACTCTTTTGGGGAGACGCTCAGCCCGAAAACATCGTTGGACCGTTGATATTCTTCCCCGCCAAAATGAGAGAAATAGAGCTGGAAGAAGGCTGGCTTGGCAAAAACCTCGGGGAAGGAGTGCCGGACAGCCTTGAGCAGGAGGCTGCATGTTTGACACTTATCGGAAGATACCAGAATCTCTTCGAGATAGCAGGAATAGGCTTCCCCGCGGAGCTTGCGTTCCAAGAGCTCCTTATCGAGGTCAAGACAGACGTTGCATTTCGGCAGTTGAGGGGTCATTCCGGCTGTTCTGGCCATCAATGTCTCGGGGATGTGATCCAAGACACCGGCAAGGAGAGTTTCAGTGGATAAATCTAGTAAAAACAGACCCCTTTGGAGGCGTTGAATGGGATTGTGGTGGCAAGGCTGAAGAGGGACGGGCTGAAAAGTCGGTCTAGGCCTTATGCAACGTCGTTGACCCCTGCAGTATGTCGCATATGCGGTTAAAAGGAAGTAGTGGCTCGGCAAAAATAAGGCTTTAGAGTTATTTCAGCTGCTAAAATTCCTTTGGGAAGCTTAATATCCGCTTGTCAAGGTATTGGCTACTCCAATGGTGGTGTTTTGATTATAGTTTCAAAGCATTCAGAATAGGTACATGTTCAAGGATAAGCCATCAAGTAATCGGGTACGGAGCTGCAAGCTGCAGGGTGACATACATAGAGTCGCCAGGCAATTGCAGCTATCCCGGAGAGGACATCCAAGAATAATGAATGCCAAGAGGTCATGAGAGATACCTGTCAGGCTCCTGAGAACTTCCCACAGCTTTCCCTACAGAACTTCTCCTTGCATAGAGGTGGTTTACATCTCAGCCACACATCCCATTTCGAAAGGATCGCATGATTATTGCTTTCAGCTGGGCTTGAGGGCTTGGTCAACATTCCCCACACGATATCTTGGCATTGCATGACTGATCAAGAATTACGTTTGTCGTTGGCGCCACAGGCAATGTAACTATTCAGATTCTCTCCAACTTGATATCAAGGCTTGGGGCTGAATACAACTGGAATATCAAGGAGTAAATGTCTTGAAGCCTTAAAACCAGGCCAGCTAGGTAGGGAGAGAAGTGTAGCGAGGTTGGAATCATCAAAGGTTCAACATTCAGGGGAGCAGATGAACGGTGCCAGATGCGAGAAAGGAAGGCTGGTTCTAAGTATAAGAACCTAGGCATCAGCCTTTCTCTCCGTCAAACAACTCACACGACACTTTCTCTACTCAACGTTCCTTACTCTTCCTATTCTACTTTCTCCCCTTAACTTAACTTAACAACCTATCATATTTCACTTTCCCTACTCGCAACAATGCATTTCTTTCAGGCCATCATCTCTTCCATGCTCATCACCGGCTGTATGGCCCTGGCCTTCCCCACATATGACATGAAGGCAGGTCTGCCTCACAGTCGAGCCGAGTCCAATGCACCAGCTAAACTCGCTGATCGCGTTGAGGTTGCTCCTAGAGCTGAGGTTGCTGCTCGACTTGTTGCACCACCCCGTCCTCCACCACGCCCTCTTCCGCCAGCCCGACGACGACGCCCCTTGGAGATGGCCGTTTTCCACC
>NKCI01000192.1:0-76549 GCA_003946985.1 Fusarium duplospermum | reverse complement strand
ATATTAATAAATAACTTATCTAATAATAAGGCCCTTAGCGCTAAATAACTTATTTTAAATAAAATTAAAATATATATAGATTAATATAAGGAAATATTTAAATTAATAAAAGATCTATAAAATCTAATATAAGGATCTAAAATAATAAGTTAGATTAAAGTTAGTAATAAAGTCTTATTAATATAATAAAGTAATTAGACTGGTATTAATAGCAGAGATCTATATTAATATAGTTAAGCATATAGGAAAGGTAGCTTATAGGAAAAGAACACGTTATCGTTTATAATAAATCTAAACATAGGGCTCGCCGACCTATGGACCGAGAAGCCCTGGAAAAAAGAAACCTTGGTGAACGTCTTTTTGACTACGAAGCTGGTCACCAACCTCGCGGCTCTCATATTGATTTCCCGTGGCGTGCTCCGTCCTGAGGACAAGGTTGCTCATCATTGGCCAGAGTTTGCGGCGAACGGGAAGTCTGAGGTGACGGTTGGCTAAGTGTTAGCCCATACAGCGGGTCTCGCTGCATGGCGGGAAGATATGACACTGGAGGAGCTGTACAACGCCGAAGGGGCAACCGACAAGCTGGCCCGTCAGGCAACGCTATGGGCTCTAGGCACTGCAATGGGATACCACGGCGTATCGCAGGGTTTCCTCATCGGGGACTTGGTGCGAAGGAAGACGGGAATGTCTATTGATGAGTTCGTAACGAAGGAGATTTGTCAGCCGCTTGACATTGGGGCGGACTTCCAGCTCGGATGCCGCGAGGAGGACTGGGACCGAGTGGCCCCTGTAGTGCCTCCACCGGGACCTTCTATCCAAGAGGCTCTTGAGCAGATAGGATGTGAGCCCGACTCGATCACAATGCGCACGCTGTGTAACCCCCTACTCAGAGCTGAGGACGTGAATACTGTGCTCTGGAGGTCCAGCGTGTTGGGCTCAGTCAACGGCCACACAAAGGCCGGTGACTTGGTCAAGATTCTCTCCTGCTACTCACTTGGCGGTATATGTGCAGGAGGTAGCCATCGCTTGCTTTCGGAAGAGACCGTGGAACTGGCACTTACGGAACATGCGAGTGGTGTGGATTTGGTTACAGGGCGGCCCGGGAGACGCGGGCTGGGGATTTACCCCACCGGACGTGGCTCGGGAATTGTTGAAGGCAAGCTTCCAGAAGGAAGTGTTGGATGGGGCAGTGGTTGGGGAGGTTCCATTGTGGTGATGGATAGGAACAGGGGGCTCACGATCGTATATGCCATGAATAGAATGCTGAGTGCGGAGCACCCTTCCCCAGCCGCATTTATAAACGCGATTTATGAGACACTTGGAGTTACTCTTGGTGCCTAACTACCCTCCGGAGGTTCAACCCACTCTAGATTAGGCCCCAAACTCAATTCCTTAGGGAGCAACCACGCGCAACCTTGCCTTATAATTCATTTAGACCTGCGTTGTCATATTACAACTAAGCATCATTGAAATACCAACGGTTCGCACATGAGTTACAGTAATCCGAGGTGTGTGGGCGCTTTCTTCCACACTAGATACTTCCCTTGCATTTGTCTGTTCGGGCAGTTAATTCTCGATTACATACCAAAAGAGGAGAACAGCTCACGGTCATCGCAATACTGATGCTGAACGATGTGTCCACTCTCGCACACAATTCGAATAGAGTATTTGTCGCAGTCATTGTAGTACGATTGTCCTTTCATGCTGATGGTGGTTTTTTGAATGGTTGCTTTCGTTGGGAGCTGCACAAGGGGGGTGGCGGGCGGTCGGGGTTTGTTGAAACAAAGGGATGAGGGTAACGAGGCCCGGCGACGGCCAACTTTAATAGCCTTGGTCGACGGCCGTATTGTGCGGAAGCTGTGCTGTTCGAGCGACAGGTGCAACCATCTTTCTGAAATGAACAACTTTTAACGAACCGTGCAGTAAGGCTGCCGCTTACATCCACAACCTATCTCCAAGCCTCCGACGCATAAGACTCAACATCATCGTCACATCATCCTTCGCTCTTCTATAGGAATTCGCTGGCTCAAGGAGAGGGGAAAGTATTCGTATGGGCCATTACTCATGAGACCTACAAGGTCATTTGTCGTTGAGATTCCGATTCCTGGCCTTTCCATCCGCTCTGTGATCGCAGAGCCTTGAAGTGTAAGTATTCCCACGACTTGGAGGAAATACCGCAATCTAGGGGGCAACGCTTTGCCCCAGAAGTGGGGTGAAACTTGCACTTTACTCCTTCACAGCTCATGTCAGTGTGGGTGAATCAGGCATCCTAAAAGAGTGAGTGCATCTATCTCGTCAGCAAATCACACCAAGTGACCTTGAAATCCGCCAATCATGGACATGTCGGGACTTAAGGCCAGCAAAAGTATAGTTTACGGCTTCCCTTAACGAGTTCTCCAGGACAACCTCTCTAGGTATATTCCTATTTCTCACTGAGACATCCTGCAGGCTCTTGTGTCTTGTCCGCAATAACCCATTACAGTCGCCTTTCCTTCTCTTGACCTGCAGGGTCGTAGATGCGAAATTATTATAGGAAAAGCAGGCGTCGAAAGATATTTCGGGCAATTGGCTAGAGTTAGTACGCTGATGGCAAGATTTATTACAAAAAGCCTTTGCCTGGTACCAGCACAAAGCGAAGAAAACGTGCAAATGAATCGGTTATTAATGCACCTTCAACAACAAGAAGTCACATGATGTTAGAAAAGAATCTAATGAAGTACCAGTACCTCAACTTATTCTACTCTAGCCGGAATACAGTCATATCTATTAGGCCGGTGTTGCCGAAGGCGTAGCTTCAACAGGCGGAGCTGGCGGTGGTCCTTCTTCCTCCTTGGCAGGGGTAAAAGCTGCCGCATCCAACGGGATCTCTCCCACGGCTCCTCCAGATACTTCGGTGCCATCGACGTTGGCTGATGCTGCCGCCGAGAGCTTTGAGTAGTTGACCAGAGAAGCCTCGTTTGGCCTACCAGTGTCCTCGTTAGCCACATTCAACTTCTAGGTAGGGATCTATCTTACGGATTGATTGCCATGACTTGGCCGTTTTGACAATGAGGGCCAGTCGCGCAGTAGAGATAGATGGGATCCGTGCTGGTCAAAGGCAAATTAAATGTCCCAACCGTAGTCTGCCCAGACTCGAACGGGATGTGTCCACTATGGATGGCTCCGGCCACCGTCGCCTGCAACGGTTGACATGGAGCGTCCTCGGCACTCTGGGTGACCGTGTGGTTCCCCGAGCTGAACTGGAATTGGATCACGTCGCCAACCGCAGCCCTGATCAAGTTGGGAACAAACGTGTCCTGGGGACCGCCAACCACCACCGGTATCAGCCTATTGGCTCGTCGCTCGAGGGGAGGATTCGTTCGAACTACCATGGCTTAGCTATTGGGGGTTTCAAACACAAATTTGGGTACAGACTTGTAAATTGCCTCTTTGCTTCAAGCTTCGGTAACAGAGCCGGCTCTGATTGATGCACCTCAATAAGCGGCATCGCAACGGCGAGTGCCGCCAACACCATATATACCAGCATTAACATGGTGATTTGACCTCCGGTATTGTGTAGAACAAGGTGAGGGTTTGAATGATGTATCCTCCGGTGATACCTTACTGGTAGAAATTAAAGTGGAAAGAAAGAACGGAAGAGAAGAGAAAAGACGCCTGCGCTGCGGGACAGATCCAAGGTAGGATTCTCAAGTCGCTGGTCACGCCACATTCTTTTATAGAGAAATCTTAGGGGTTGCAAATTCATTACAAAGACTGACAACATCCACTTGTTTGCAACACTCGAAACCACCTGAGAGTGGGCGAGACAGCAAGAATCCGTAATGCGTCGCTAATATTGCCCAAATATCGCTCCTGTGATGACGAACTCTTGTCGCATCCATGCCCTAAGGTTTAGCCAAGCCGTCTGAAGAGGTTGTCTCAAACATCGTTGCAGGGTGCCGAGAAGACTTGCTCCAGTCATCCCTCACCTCTGATTGGATCACGACGGAGACGTTTACGAAACAAGCAATTGGAAAGCGGCTGAGATTCAGTTCTGATGCAAATCGTGCACTGTCCTCATGTGTCATCTCCCCTGTCAGACGGCGTTTCATTTATCGGGATGTGGGCGACGGAACAACCCTCAGTTGGTGTCCTGAAACGTGAAACTCAATGGGTCATGAAGATCTTGAAACCAGGACTTAAAGGCGCTGACAAAGCGGTAAATCCGTACTTCCGGGCTGCCGGCTCGGTGAATATAATCGGTATTCTAAGGTTATGCTATCACATACGACCATACCCACCGGAGAACTCGGGATCCCGTCCGCTCTCCCATAGATAAGCCGGTGAGGGGCGGATTAGTAGTTGGGTCGGTGACGACCAGCGAATCCCCGCTGTTGTATGTCTTTTTTTGCAAATTCCATGTCGGACCTTTTGCCAATTGCAGCCACTCGGTCTCATCTTTTCCAGTGTTGTTGTTCCCTTCAAGTTGGATCTCTGACCAGCCACATCAGTATTTGAATGACGATTGTGGGTGCAATGATGTCCTATACATAGTCTTTCGAACGTGCCAAACCTACCAACACCCACTCTTCTAGGCATTCCTCTACCGCTCTTCTTGCCTCGTTTATTTATTTGCCTTCATTTCGAAGGTCCTACTGTGGAAAACAACATTGTTGTCATCCGTTGTGTGGCCGATACGGCCTGCATCACCACCGACATCATCACAAACACCCCACCTCTCCAGGCGGCTTCCCGGAAGATCCATCATGTTATCACGACTACGAATGCACCCTTGGCTTCCCAGTCATGAGCTGGTGGCTTCTCAAAATTCTCATGAAATAGCCTGTTAACCCCACTCGGCTGGTTTGACCAACGCAGCTTCCTGTTGAGTACAGCAACCGCGACATGATTATAATATGCCCTCCACCTACGTTCGTGAACTTGGCTTACTTCGATCCTCCAACACTGTTACATACGTTTGCTATCACTCTTCTACTCCATTATCTCCACTATTGCCAATAGTAATCAAAAAACTTCGCCGTTAGCCAGTCTTCTCGCCAACATCGTCCCCATTCCGTCGGCCAGTTCTCCCCTCCAACCACGTGCCGACCCAAGCCCGCTCATCCTCAACCGGCCGGTGACCTTCCGCGAGGCGACAAGAAAGCATAGTGGCCACGATGCTCCAGCTAAAGACTGTCGTATGTGTATTAGTAGCGGGCGTAACAGGGGTGGCATGCCTCTTGGTCCACAACTTGGAGAAACGAGAAGATCAGAGCCCCTGGCTCTTTGGCGACAAAGGCCACGACGACCCAGAAGAGCACAAATACCAGTCCTCCGACCAAGCGAGCCACGACAGCTCCAAAGATGAGCCCTATGGCGAGCCGGTCTGGCTCCTTCGACATATCGACGACGAAAGCAACCCCAGGCAGTGGGCACTCTACATGTTTGGGAAAATATTCGAGCTTCGTGTCGTACGGAATGCACCCTTCCGCTACTCCATTATTTGTTCTCCGAGATTTGAAGCGCGTGTCACCGACGGTGTCCGGCTTTGTCCAAGAACAGGCTTCCATCATATGGGTCCAGAGAGACCCTGCGTGGGAGGCACTCCTGAGTGCCACCTGGCCTACCACCTTGCCGATTGCTACATCTGCATGGTTGGAAGGACACGCTTGACGCCGGATCAGGTTCAGCAAGCTTTCCGCAATGTCAAGGACGATTTCGGAGTGTTCATTGCCACTTTTCTCTGCCAGAGCTTCCTCGACAAGTTTCTTAAGGAGATTATTGCACGAAGGGACCGAGCCTCCCGCCGCAAGAAGTCTATCCGGCAGGTTATTTCAGGCAGGCGATTAACCATGTTAATCCCCACGCCAAAGAGAAGACGTCATCAGAGCCAGGTGAACCATGGTGAACTGTTTCGAGCGTACCGGTGTTGGAATCGGAGGCGGAGCAGGATTTGGCAGAAGACGGCGATCACACGAGACAGGGAGTATCGTCTTCGACTTGACAACCGAGACTTGTTTCCTTGGATTGAGACAACATATCTCGGATGGCTCTTACTAGGCAGATGGGAGACATCATTACCATGTGAGTAAGTGTCCGTCTTCTTGGGCATAGCTATTCTAACATGATGGATAAAACTCGTCAGACCTTGCCAAAGTGACCTCAAGCAGTTATTAATTCGGAAGTTCGGGCAGGTTTACTTTCGGTGGAAGTGTGGCGTTTATGATTGCCCCGTTGGCCAGTGAGTTGTCGTTTAGGCTCACATACTACCTAACTGAAAACTGTTCTCGACCGCCCTATTTTCTAATGAAACGTCTATTTTCTCCTTCGTTCTTTGAGATTGGACGATAGGCAGTCAATATTTTCCCTTCGGGAGTGGTCTTGACTCAGTCTTGGCATACCTTCAGAGCACATATTCGCTGTTCAGTTAGCACAAAACACCAAGAAAGAAGGGAAGAACACGAATATGATGGCAAATGCCCTTTTAGCTTTTCTAATCAAGCTCTAGGGTGTGCTACGGGTTTTAATGAGAAATAGTTATTAATTTAGCCTGAGACTGTAGTTGCCTGACATGGGTCAAAACCTCGCCAGCGCAGAGACGTTGGAAACCACGATTATCTCACATGCCTCTTTTCATTTTACGATATTTCGGCTATTCTATCCTTGAATTCTCTATCTTTCACTTCTACCCCCCCCCCCCCCCCCCCCAGAATTTATAGTGTTGCTGGTTACTAGAAGCCAGTCTCTTCCCCTATCCTTTCAGCAAGAGGAATTTAGAAACTGACACATTGCTGATACAGACCTAGTCACTCGCCCTAAAACATTTGCTGGAATAGGGCTATTGATATAAATAGAAGAATGACGTATCCAGAATATCACGTCAGTTCTTTGATGGCATCGTAACTATAGCGGATATCTAGGAATACGCTTTCCTCCACAGACAGCATGTGCTCTGTTTCATGTTGAGGCAGACAAGGACAATGAGTTAATCAAAAATTCAGAACTCAATATCAGAAGTGCGCATCCTATTACTAAAAGGGGTATCTCTGAACGGTAGTTGGTCTGGCTGCATCAAGTCCCTCCATCAGCCGCATTCCCAACATCTTGCCATCAAGCAACCCACCTTTGTGAGTCTCACGTCCAAGTCATGTCTGCTCCTCCATCTCAGCCATACGACCACCCCGAATGGGTGAGCACAGGTTCACTTTTTCCCGAGAACCCATCTCACAAAATTGCCCACCATCAACATCATCCACATTACCCAGTATCGCAGCCCCGAGCTGTGGCCACCCTTCAATCTTGCCCGTGAATCCTTCAGGATCTTCATCGCTCGTGGTACTGCCAGTTTATCATATGCAGAGACAGCCTCTTTCAGAGAATTTGCCGTAGATAGCTGTTCCGCCAAGTCCCAAGCATCGCACAACGCCAAGTTGGCCCCGAACCCAGCAAATGGGCTCACGGCATGATTACTGTCCCCAATAAACACCAAAGGAAGTTCGTCAATCTTGTCGTGGGAAAATGCAGGTTTGTCTCTTGCGTTGTGTGAAAGAACCGTATTCGGGTCTGTATGAGCGACAATGGTCTTGAACGGCTCTTGCAACGCAGCGCCCAGCTCAAGACCCCGATCAATCACAGCTTGCACTTGCTCTGAATTGTTGAGATCCAACACCGGAACTGGGGTCTCCTCAAGATGTCCAATACCCCAGAACACGCTATTCTTGTCGACTGGAGAGAAGAAGCATGAAATGCCGGTTCCTGAGAGCATAAACCCCCAGTCTTTGTCCACCGGAGCAGGAGGATCGTGCTCGAATCTCGATATGCCACCTCGAAGAATGGCCCCGGCAAAGTTGAGGTTGTCATCTGGTCTTAGAAACGCACGAAGCTTACTGCTGGCGCCATCTGCAGCAATGAGAAGATCACAGTCCTCCTCTGTAACGGTGTCCTGACCCTGTGTTCCCCTCGCAACCTGCACACGGACCCGCCCATTATCCAGACGGTGGGCTGAGATGCACCGCGTATTCCATTCAACTGCATCGCCCGGTCCAAATCCCTCTTGAATGATTTGCCGGACGTCCTTTCGCGGTACTCGAATGCTGGACGAGGGCAACCCTTCGATGGGCTCGTGCCTAAGGGTGATGTACGCTTTCCAATCAGGTGCCCAGATCTTGAAAGCGCCAGCCCCATCGAGTCCCGAAACAGCCTTATCGAGGATTCTATCGAGCAGCCCCAGCTTCCGTAGGGGGAGAAGCCCTCCCGACGTGTTGTAACCGGTGAGTGATAGACTGTAGCCCTCGCGCTGAGCAGTGATTTCTGGAGAGTCGCGATCATAGATGAGGATTTTGGGAGGATTCCATGCGGGGTTCCAAAGTCTGCGTAAGCCGACGACAAATGCCGAACCGGAAATGCCTCCTCCAGCAACGATGACCGTCTTTCCTTCAAGAAAGTGGTGGCTTGGGGTCGGATATTCCATGGTGGCTGTTGGTTATTACGTCCACGAGATGAAGTGGCCGAAAGAGAGGTAAGGGTTTCCACGGAGAGGAGAGCATTTTTGAGGAAGGACACATCGTCATAATATAATCGTGTTACACAAACAGCAAGTGGTAGTCGTCGCAAATAATTGTTAGGGACGCGTTGCCATGTGCCGTGATAGTTCGCTAGCCCCCGTTAAACCCGAGCGGCAGTTGAGCCGTGCATTTACTGATTTCCCTTCTGAGAATACGTATTGCCTATTTCGGATAGCTCACGAACACCATTCGAAGGGACCTGACGCCCACAGTCACTCCCGTGATATGTTTGGTGTAATTTCTCCTTTATAAAACGGCTTTTCAGGGGCCGCGGAGAATAGTAGTATTACCTCTCATTGCGTAAGCTTCGCGTGAACGCCAGTGCACGAGGAATCATGCGACTGTTGGCTCACTGACTGATCCCAGAGGCCTCGTCAGCAGGCGGATATATCCTCTCAATTCGGAATTCCTGGCCACGGAGGATTCAAAGTGTCTACTACGTAGTATTAGCACTCCGGGCTTCCTGCCAGAAGAAGGTTTATTCGGTCACAGTCTAACATTTGCCGGGCGCAAGGCGACGGGCGCTTTCCACAAAGGCACGGCCCGGCGTCTTGATGCTTGAGAGAGGCGATCCTCGGCGCTCAAGACTACTGGAATATCACAGGAAAAGACAGTCAAGCTAGGCAACCTCTTGTCGTTTTTCACTTTCGAGATCCAGCCTTACAAGCGCGGGACGGTCGTGATTGTAATGGTCGTCCTCTCATTCGCCAGTCATCTGACCAGCAAAGCTGGGGCGATCCAGCCTAATCAACGCCAACTTGAGCAACAAAAATCCAGATATCTTTATAAAAAATCCTTGCAACTGAGATCGAAGTGACTGATGAATAATATGAGCTCAACTCAAGTATGAGCGCCTGATCAAGGCCATCGATCAGCCCAGAGGTGCAACCCGCAGGGGGATGCTCCGCATTGTAGAATTGGCACCCCCTCCTCCTTACTATCTCGATGAAATGCGCACCCACACCCCGCCTTCACACCCGCTCTCCTCAAACCATCCATTAACCCCACCATGAAATATTCCCATCGCCATCACCACAACCACAAAAAATTCCAGCATCCTCTCCCACCGACATAAACCTTGTCCTCCTTTGCCGTCATGTCGTCCGAGCTTTCCGCTCCTCCAGTCCTCTCCACCCCGGACGACCACATCCTCGAGATCCCCGCGGCCGACTCCCTCCCCACATCCTCCCTCTCCGACGATGCCCTACGGTCCACATACGAGGTCGTGCGGACGGCCACAGAGATCCGCGCTGGAGGATGGCGGCGCGTAGGGCTACAGTTTCCAGATTTCATGCTCATTGATGCGCCACGAGTGGTAGAGGCGCTATTAAATGAACTCGCTTCTCAGGACGAGCGCGAGGGTTCGGCCGAGGACAAGGGCAAGCCAGAGAGGAGAATCTACATCCTTGCGGATAGTAGCTATAGTGCCTGCTGTGTCGATGAGATCGCTGCCGAGCATGTATCTGCAAATGTGGTAGTTCACTACGGCCGCACTTGTCTCAGTCCTACAAGTCATCTCCCAGCTATATACGTCTATACGAGCCACGATCTCGACTACGATGCGACACTCGCCGAGCTAGAGAAGGAGTTTAGCGACAAGGAATCAAGGCTGGTAGTTATGGCGGACCTTACATACCAAAACCATGTCGACAAGCTCGTGTCTCTCCTCCACGAACGAGGCTTCGCCAACGCCGTCTCAACAGCCGTCACACACAACCCCGCCGCCCTCATCCCTAACCGCAAGATCATTTCCGATACCGATGTTAGTGACGAGGACCACTGGAAGCCCTACTCCCTTATACACATCTCCGATCCTCCTTCAGCCCTGCTCCTCGCCCTTCACTCCCGGTTCGCATCCCTACACATCCTCTCTACGCCCTCCCCAACTCTCGAGAACCCGACCTTCCGCACAGCTGGTCTCCTCCGCCGCCGCTTCGCCAAGGTTCTGTCTCTCGCATCCGCCGGAGTCATCGGTATTCTTGTCAACACTCTCTCGGTGGCCAATTACCTAAACTCCATCAATCTTATCCGCGAAAAGATTGCCCGTGCGGACAAGAAAAGCTACACTGTCGTCGTGGGCAAGCTCAACCCCGCGAAACTCGCAAACTTTGCAGAGGTCGAAGGCTGGGTCGTTGTCGGATGTTGGGAGAGCGGTCTTATTGAGGATGATACTGGATACTGGAGGCCCGTCATCACACCATTCGAGCTTGAGGTCTCCCTGATGAGCGAGGAGGAACGTGTTTGGGGCGGAGAATGGTGGGGAGGTATTGAGAAGCTCAAGTTGGATGATAAGCCTGCTTCTCCAGAGGATACACCCCAACCCAATAGTCACGAGGATGGCGTCGCAGAGGAGGATCAATTTGACGATGTCCCTGGTGGCGTTGATGGTGAAGAGTCTGCGCCACCCGAATTCGACCTCCGCACTGGTAGACTCATCTCTTCCAGTCGACCAATGCGACTGCCAGTTCGCAAGAACCCCTCAACCGTCGCTGGTGCCATTACAGCCAACGGTGACACCAATGGTACATCTCATCAAACAGAAGCCCTTGTCAAGCACTCAGTGGGCGAGCTGGTGAGCATCAACGGTGTCGCGAGTCCGGGTGCAGAGTTCCTCCGATCAGGTCGCACGTGGCAGGGCCTGGGAGGCGACTTTGACAATGAAGCGAGTACCCTTATTGAAGAAGGGAGAAGTGGAATCGCAAGAGGGTATCAAGTTGGTGAGGGAGGTCGCCATTAAAGGCAACACGGAGTTGTTCATATATGAAGATACCATTTTCTGGCATATGGCGTTTGGCATGGGAAAATAGACACTGGGTATTGAGTCCAATTTATTCTCATTTCATTCAGATTTGTAAATTTTGCTCATAAGTTGACTCGTGAAATACTGAGTCGTGCTATATACAAGAGAATCATGACTGGGAGCAGCCTCCAGGGCATTCACTCCTCACTTACCATACCAATCCAAGCCTCGGCCATAAAAGCGTTCAACATGTGCAAGGAAATCCGAAGAAAGCAGATCTTTGCGAGCTTCGTAATACGTAGAGACAATGAAATCATCAACATTCAGACATGTTGGTCGTAGATCCATCCATCCAAATCCTTCGAGTATAGGGAAATCTTCTAGCGGCGTCATAAGGCGTGAGACCAATCTTTTGGCCATTATTACATCAGTTCTTCGGCTCGTTCCATTTTTCGTCCGCCGTACCGCCTCGTCATTATTGGGAGGGAGTAGGGCTCATCGCCCATGGCACATCTGTCGTGCATGGGCATCTATCGTCTCTCGAGACAAATAAAAGCTCATTGGGATGCGATCATCGCATGGTCATTAGGTTGAGTATTGTGATATTGGGGTAGTCGTATATGCGGAGAGCGTGGCAGCCGAGGAATGTGTCTCAGACTAGCGCAACTCCATGTGTTTTCGGATAGTTTTGTTTCAGGTACTCGACTGAGCCGCTTAGACGTAGACACGACGAGAGTGAGGGCGGCCGCTGCCGCTGTAGCGAGAGCCAGAGTGAGATCGGCTTCGGTGGCTGTGGCGGCTGGAGTGGTAGGAGCGGCGGCTGCTGTGGCTGCGGTCGTAGGCGCTCATGTGGCCGCCATGCATGAAAGCGACGACAGCGGTGGTGAAGAAGAAGATGATGTTCATGATGCCAAAGGCCCAGCAAGCCTTGAGCATGGAGCAGGGCTTGTCGTTGACAAGGTTGTAGTTGGGTCCAATGACACGGACATCGCCCAGAGTGACGTCCCAGTCTTCGGCGCGGCGGATGCTCACGCAGTCTGTGTAGCGGACATATCGCAGGTAGTAGACGGCAGCGATAAAGGCACCGAAGAAGAGGATGTCGACGAAAGCGACAAAGTGGGCGTTGGTGGAAGAGCGGTGGTAGCTGAAGAGGGTGAAGAGAGCCCAGGCAAGAGCGAGCACCGAAACGATGAAGAGGATCAGGATGGAGTCGGGAGTGAGAGCGTTTTGCTTGACGAAACCATCGACGAACCAGGCGAGCATGCCCATGCAGGGGATCTAAGGTATTGTTAGCGATGTCCAGTTGAGATTGGAGCGGAATAACTAACCAGAGTGACGATCTGAAGAACTCGAAAGAAGACGAACAACAGCGCGAAGAACATTTTAGCGGTATTGTCTCTGCTAGACGACGATGAGGGTGGTGGTGATGGGGATTTGCGCCCAAAAGTCGCAGAAGCGGGGAGTTTACGACAAGAATAGCCGATGACGTGTGCGACGACTTATACGAGGCGGACGGAGATGCAGAGACAAAAAACGAGTCGCTGTCAATGCCCAATAGTTGATGGCAACTTGTATTGTTCGTTGGATGATAATGAAGAAGAGGAAAGATGATGGAGGGTGCGGAAGAACCGTCTGTTTTGTAGCACACACAAATAACCTCAAGTTTTCCAAGCTTCCATCCCACTCACACACGCCAATTGCCTTTTGCATTGGGAAATCCTTGGTTTGTGAGGTGGTTGGGCTTGGAAATGGATGGCGCAGGGCCACGAGGAGGGGGGATGACCCCTGTTGAAGCACACCCCGGCGATTCTGGTTTCTCAGTGGTTGGGTCGGCCGTTGGCGTGTCCCCTTGTCAGCTTTCTTCAGGGCCTTGGTCAGCTTTAGCTTCTTTTTCTTCCACGCGAGGTAGGGCGTGGAAATGGTAGGTTGGGGTTTCATGCAGAGTGTCGAAGAAACGCATCGCGACAAAGTCAATTTATTCGAGGAAGAATGCAGCCTGAATTGGGACGAACCGCTATAGCCGGTCATTAACCCATAGAACATGGATTCATGCCCAGTTTCGGCATCCCCAGACTTTTTTTACAGCTCATCATGCTCATCTCGTCAGAATCATGTTTCCCTGCCGGCCGTGCCGACTTCTTGGACATGACGTCGGGCTTGGCACTAACCATGCAAGCACTCTACACGGGATCGGGTGCGATAACGCGACCATGAGAATTGATACCCAAGAAAGAAGGTGGAAGGAACGTAGACCGAGATGCCGGAAAGTGGGAGATGTTCCAGGTTCTCTCCCTTCAATTGCGACGTCATTCGAAATCGCGGGGTTGGGGAGAACGGACATCTCCCAAAAAAAGAAATCGCCCAGAGAAAAAACAGGCTGGCTGGACGACCAAAACACGAGGTTCAGAATGCCCTCAAGGGTCGCCTTTTAGGCGACCCCCAACCATCCAGTCAATCACATCTTTTCGGCCCCTGCTTCTGCTTCAATAGCGTCCTTTCTTGTCTCGGCTGCCAGTGTCAAAAAAAAAGCCAGGTGGCTAGGAAATACCCACGAGATTTCATCTAGCCAGGCACAAAGCCCAGGAACAAGCGAGGCGCAATGCATACTCCCTGGGCCGTCCCGCTCGTTTCGGACACAGACGAGATCGGATCGAAATATGCGGGAGGCGGGTAAGTCTCCTTTTTATCTCGGTAGCTGCAACTCCACGGTCGTTTACGAATACTCCGTAGATATAATCGCTCAGGGTCCTGCTTGGCGGAGACACCTGCAGCTTTTGGTGTTGTTAATCGGTGGCTGGGAGACGTGATCAACAGGTACGATCTGTTCCTCCTCGAACTATCAATTAATAGTGGGGTAATTAATTCAATGTCCACCACATGGATGCAGACATTGTGCCCATTTGTGGACCACTGCATTACTGATTTACCTCTCTTCTCTTCCTACTCTTCTATCCGGGCTTTTCCTCCACGGTGTTCCGGCCCCGGGCTAAGAGACCCACCAAGCACCGGACTCGCATCCCCCGTTGCCCCAGTTCCTCTCCACCCCCGTACCTCCCTCGGTCCATCATCGTCCTCATCCGTCTCCCATTTCTCGTCCGCAACCCAGCAGTACGACCTCTCGTGCGCCCCTTCTCCAATCCTATCACCCTCTCCACCTTTCCACGGTGGTATTCTGGCTCCCGCCAGCCTTGGACTCAGATGATACTCGACCCGATCCGTGTGTAGCACCATCTCGTCATCCACAGAGACGGACGCCAGCGTCTGCAAGATTCCGTAGATGAGAACCCATCGGCCTCGTCGCGCCCTCGCAGGATCTACATCACCAGCCCGACCACTCTTCTCAAACCGTTGGAATGCTTCAACGAGCTTGTTGGCTGCAAACTCGCTTCCCAGCTTGAAGATGTTTGTGCTCTCTGTGTAAGCAAGTTGCACTCTTCTCTCCAGCGCACCCACGCGGCCTCCACTAGGGGTCTCAGACCTCTTCCCTCGTGATGGCATTTCCAACGGCGATATCGACTCAGGAAGCAGAGGGTACGGGTGCGGGATATGCGGGAATCGATGCTTGTTGTCAAACTCGATTAACATGTCCGTCATTGGCACTTCGTCAGTGTCCGCCTCGAACATGCTATTGCGGTTCTCCGGTACCATCATCCACTTCCGCCCTGATCTCGCCTCCGAGACGTCCCAGATGATGTCCCGGTTGACGAGGAAGTCGTACAGTGCGCCAAAGTCCTTTTGTAACGCCCTCACCAACGAGCGTGTGAGCCATGTGTCTTCTTCAGTGCTCGTCTCTGAAGTGACAGACTGAGTTCTGGATCGTGCCAGAGGTGAAGGTGGCCAGGATCCGTATACTTGCTGATAATGGCAGTACAGCATTTCTCTAAGTCTCTCAGCTGCACCTCTCGCCTGGCCAGCTTCTCCATAGTGCGTCCACATATCGTCGTACTCGAACTCGGCCAGACGTTCCTCCGCGGCGTTAACACGGTCTTGCATCTCCAAGCTCGCCTTCTCCAAAAGGGCTCTCGAGATCGGTGTCAGAGACTTGTAGTCTTTGCACGTCTCGACACTAGGGAACATGCCTGTGCAATGCGTGAAGCACTGCCTCCAGCCGTCGGCCCATCTCACGTCTTTCCCTTCAGCCCAGATGAGGAGCGACACTGCCGTTGCGGGACTACATCGCACATCATCCAGGGCGCGACTGCGAATGTATCGCACTATTTGGCCAACATTGTCGTTGTACGGGGGCATGTAAGTGTCGAGGCGTACATGGAGGTCCGAAAGGGCCTGCTGCAAGGATAGACCGACGATCGAGGCATGGCATAGCAACGCAAACACGTTGCGCGTGGTAATTTGATGTCGAAGCTCCTCGATTCGGCCAAGGTTTCGAGGAGGGGGGAAGTACATCTCATACGAGATTTGGCCTTCAAAATCCCCAATACTCGTGCCTTCGGAGGCGGGTGGTGTAAGTGGCTCATCGGCGAAACCTCGACCAAGAGTTGCGCCATAAGATCCATCACCTGGCGACAGAGGTGGAGGAATGTCCTCTTCCGTCGATCCTTCGCGCAACATGGTGATAAGCGGGCGACTCCCTGTGGCTTCAATGATGTGTGATGATAGGCGGAAGCTCGGCAACTTCTGGCCTTTGCGGCCAAGAAAGATGAGGACATCACCATTGGGATCCCACAGCTCCGGATCCTTACGGAGCTTGTTCCATTTTCCAACCGGGCGTCCTCCGCCTAGCCATCTCTTCATCTGTGGCGCCGGTGCGGATGGTGGTTGTGGGATCGCAGGTAGCTTCATCGTCGGTGGTGGACCGATGGGAGGCAGTAGTGTCTGTGGACTAGGCGGCGAAGGCAAGGGATGGTGAGAAGCCGCATAAGATGTCGGTGCCGGCGCCGTCTGTATCATCATCGGGGAGTATTGTGCGTGCGTGTGGCCCTCTTCTTGGCTTGAGGTGGTGCTCGGTAAAGTATTCGCGACACTGGGAGGTCTATCACCACTCCCCCGTCTTTCCCCCTCTTTATCCTTCTTGCGAAAGGCAAACGTCTTTGCCAATCCTTTTCGAAAGTCGTCGCTTCGCTTGTCTAGAATCGTTCGTAGTCCGCTTCTCTCAATGCCGCTCCCATCCTCTATCCTCGGCTCTGGTAGTGTTGCTCTCCTCTGAGGCCAGGCATCTGACGAAGTAATCAGATTGCTCATGTGTACGTCTCGCCTCGTGTCCCCCCTCATCATTGGGCTTTCCGGTGGGTTCCATCCTCCTCGGATTCCCGGTGACGGCTCGCCAATCTGAATCTGGGGTAACTGATTGGCATACCTCGGGTAAGAGGCGCTCGTGCCCATAGGCGGCATCGGGAAGTCGGGGAGAAGGTCGTCATTGCTGGAAGCCGTAGTTGTAGATCGAGGACGGCTGTTGGTCTCATTTGGTTTCTGTTTGGTCGCGGTGACCTTTTTGCGCGCGATCGCGCTCCGTCCGGACATGTCTTTGGTGTGGCGTCGATTTGGATCGAGGGTGTAGTTATAGGGTTCGGATAGTATCGATCATGGATGAGATGAGGGTAATGCTTCGCGACAAACATTCAAAATGGTGATTAGGCGTAAAGAGCCTTTCTGGGGCCCGGTAATAAGAATGACGCTGGCTATCGCGGAAAAAAAGAGGTCGAAAGTTGTCAGAGACAGGTTCAAGATGCAGACCACGACGATGAGTAGACTAGGCCAGAGGAACCAGCATCGGACGGAGTTAGGAGATTAGTCAATTCAACTGGCTCGACTCAGGTAATTGACTCTGAAGATGCAAAACACCGTCAGACGCCCTTTGCGGTCGAGCCCTAGATGGATGGTTCCCCCCTCAGAGTTCTTATACGCCGGGCGCAAGAGCGCACATCCGAGGCCGTTAACTGGATGCCCCGACGTCAGTTGCGCCCGCTACACCCGGGAGCTTGGTTAGAGCCCTTGAGCCCACGAGGATCGCAGCTTTTTCGTTAGCGCAAAAGGCAAACTCTGGTCGTAGCTTTTTGACTTCGTTCGGGGTCAGGGCCGAAGCTTGTTCTTTGTGCCGGAGGGCCGGGTCTGGAGGGTGTTGATGCCAGACTGTCAAGGGACCCTGCTCTCTCGGGCACGATGTATCGTGAATAAAGTCAAAGCTAGTCCACTTCAATGTCGATCGAGAGTCAAGCTCGGGGATCTTTGACTAGAGAGTGAGCTTTGGTGTTGTAGTCCAAGTTTCACCCTCACATCAAGGTGAAGAAGCACCGGGACTTGTCAAGGTCAGGATGATTCCAGACGAAAAGATCCACAACCTAGGGCAAGGACATGCTCGCAATTTAGATAGAACCTTACGGTTCTATCCCATCTCTCCATGTTGACCTTGCAAAAAAGAATGACCATCTCCGGAATTGGCATGTGTGTTGATAAGGATGGTCTGCCTCAGACCCTGGAAGGATCCGGGAACTTTGCGATATCTCTGCTGATAAGGACGACAGCACTACTACGATTACCCTTGAATGAGACGGGCTCATATAAAGAGCGACGACTGTACTCACCAAAAGGTAATTCTCAAATTGGGCTAACGCGACGGGATGGTAGCATCGTGCCGAACCGGAGAGCCAGAGGCCCCTGAAATGTGGGTGACCCGCCTTTCTTTTTCGAATCTTGGGGAAGTGAGCGATCAATAGATAACGGGGAGAATGATGAGTGTGTCAAGTGGAGTGAGATGCTCACCCGTTGCGGTTTGTCATGAGCGACACAAATCACTAAGAGCCCCCCCATGTCTGGGGGCCTCCAGGGTCTGGGCCGCGGGGACCGAACGGTGCTTATCAGGACGCTTGCACTAACTGAACCCAAGTGTCCGATCAGACCGCGGGCCAGAACCGATGGTACAATTATTGAGACACGGAATAACCATCTAGAAGATCATAATGTAGGAGAGTCAACTTCGGAGTAATATCCAGCTTGGATGTCCTCCAATGTGAATCAGGCACCGGCGGCGCGGTAAGGGTCCAAGTCGGGCTGACATTGTGCATGTGATGAGCGGCACAGCATTGAACCTATCGGTGCTGATACTGATAATAATGATGTACTATGTCTTTTCTTTGATACCCGAGCGTGATTGTTCTAGATTCTCAAGACGGACATTTGCGATATTGACAATCGAGATGGAAGTGTCCATGCCACGCCGTTAGCCTTCAAGTGGGTGGGTGATCAACTGGCACATGGCTCCGAATTACATCGTCGGAACAAGAACAAGCAGAAGTTGCTGAGTATCAGGTCAACCAGCATGCACTCAACAAAATGGGAGCCGGTAAGTCTCGGCAGGTAGCGAGTGACCTTGGTAATTAATTGAGAGACGTCAATGAAACACTCCGCTTATCCAAGGCGACGTCACCCGCATTGTGTGAATCAATGCAAAGACCAAGCCACCCAATGCCATTGGCTTACACCCATTCACTTGTGAGACAACAAGCCATTCACGCAAAGAGGCAACAATTGAGAAAAGTGATTCATCTTTTATTACCAGACTGACGGCAATCTACCATTGCGTAATACACAAGAAACATCAAATAAATGTTGACGCGTTCCAACGCGTTTGTCAGTCCTGAAGGGTATCTTCCGGCCGTTTCGCATAATGTTCAAAAATCATACAAGAGAAGAGGAGGCATAGGAAACCATTACCACCGTCATTCCGTCACACCAAATTGTTCCTTTTCATACATCGCTCAAGCACCGTAGTGGTTCATGGCAGGCTTGGTGGTGTCGGCGTGGGCCGCGTGACCACGGGATCGCATGTAAGCCAAGCCCTCCATGACAGTCAAGCCAGTAAAGATGGCCCAGATGAAGAAGCCAAAGGCGACTGCAGCCTGGGCGGACTGGCAGGGGGTCGACCCGTGGCAGTCGGGGACGCCAATCTTGGCAGCCATGGCGATGGAGCCGGCAAACCAGAAGATGGTGGTGATGGCGAGCAGGCCGAGGGCGACGACGCTGTGGTAGAGGCGTTGGGCGAACATGGGCGTCAGGGCCAGGTAGAACAGGATGATGATGGACCAAACTGAGTTGAAGAGCATAAAGGAAAACGACGAAGGGGTATCGGACCCCCAGCCCCAGCCCCGAGGGTTGAAGATGTCGACAACTGGGATAAGAGTTAGCATGGTGATGGTTGTGAGGGAGCCCACAGTTCAGACTTACCATATGCCGTAAGACCAAGCTCGATAATGAGGAAAATCGCCAGGACGGCGTGGATAATAGTGATGATTCCCATAGCCATGGCGACGGTTTTTGTCGAACTTTAGGTGTAGTAGGATTAAGCTTGTCTAGAGTGAGATTGAAGCTCCAGAGTCGAGCACTGCAAGATTCAGGTCGAGGTTGAGGAAAGAGAAATCTAGATGATCAGCTTTAATGAGGAGCGAAGGGGTAGCACTTTAAGAAGAACGGCAGCTCCGGCATGATGGCAGTGACTTCACAGCTAAAGCAATGACGGAACTCTGTCAGGTGGCCCATTCAAGGAAACGAGGCCAGCCCAGCCCTACAAGAAAAAAGTCGATACGTCAGGACAAGCCCACGGAATAGCGCATTCGCTCTTGGTCGGCAGTCATCAAGTCCGGCTTGAACCCTTCCAAGAGCTATCGTCGACCAACCAGAAGCAATGACACAGGGCAGTGAGTGGGTGTGAAAGAAACAGAAGGTGGAGCGAGGATCATCCCCCCCTCCATCCGATGACGACGACGCTGAATGGCTAGATTCCCAGTTCGAGAGCTTCTTGTCACGGCAGATTTGGGTGGTGATGGGCAAGAATGGCAGAGCGTGGCGTCTCGCGAATGACGTGTTGTGCTCGAGATTTTGCCCATCTTCTGACGTTTTTGGTGCTGCTCCAGTTGAAAAGCCTTGGCAGATGATATCATGCTGCGTGGCTGGGGCGTGGCTCAGTTTGGCACGGCAAGAAACTCTCCGGGGGGAGCTTTCAGTGCCGTGAGTCCTAAAGAGCGCTAAACTCCCCGCTGAAGAACCTTGGGGCTCCAAAAATCTTATGACCAACAAGGCTCGAACCCGAACACGAGGTCTCAGCATTCCTCAGCCATCAAAACAATCATCATCTCCTGACGACGACTACGAGCCGCCCGACGCGACGACTTTTTCTAGGTTCCGTCGCCTCCGATTCCCCAATTGCGTTTGCCGTGAAACTGAAAATTCGAACACAGCCTTGGCTCGGCAGCTGAAAGCCGTACGGTAGCCAACCACATTTTTTAGCGTCGTCTTCCTTGGAAAGGGTTCATCCTGGTTTTTGTCGGCCTTGGCCTTGGCTCCAGTGGTTCTTGCGACGACGGTGGAAACGCGTTTCATGGTCGGCCTCAGGTCTTGCGGCCTAAGATCCATCCAATGAATCTCCTTGGCGCTTTCACGCTTTGCTGGTTAGCAACCACTGGACCCAACATTTCACGCGAACGGCCAGGCCTCGAAGGCCTCCGAACCAACGAATATAAGCCCAAAGATATCAAATTGGAGAAATACCCCTGCCGCCGGGCTTCAAAAATAATCGTATACCCCGTCTATCCAAACGCCCTAATCATCCCGCCAATCCTCAGAGGCCTCTTTTACCCCGATCCTCATACACGACCGTTACAGTCGTCGTCTGAACGATCGCCCGGTCACCCTCGTCACTGTCCTTACGTGGATCCCAAAGCCTCGTTTCAGAAGCAGCGTCTCCAAACTTATTAATGGACTCTTGTCGTCGAAGATGCTTGATCATCTTTTGCGGCTGAGCACCTGTTTCATAAGCCTTGACCTCGGTCTCTGTTGGTTCGGCCTGTCCAATCGTCTTCAAGTCGAAGCCGGCTTCTTCAATGTCCATCCCGTATTTGTCGACTTTTCCTTTATTCGCGACGCTTCCGATTGTTCGGAACGGGTGCCCTCTCGTTCCTTTACTGCCGCTTACTGCATATCCAGCCGACGACCCTCGTTCGCCGATGAATTTGGGTGCTACGTGGATGAAGAACCGTCGGAGCGTTGTTAGTGAGGCGCATATCACAAGAAGGTTGGCTTCAACATAGCTGTAGTCCTGTCAGCGCCATTCATCTTCCTTCGAGTGTGGGGGGCTTACATCCAGACCACGGCACTGGATATAACCCAGGTCGTGTCCGTGGTAGTGAGAATCGGCATCAAGAGTAGCAGCCGAACAACCGACGTCACAAGTGTGCTATATCCGGTCAATGATCCTTCAACTCATATCATCTTGTCAAGTACTCACGCAGATCCAATCCCAAACAGCAGAACTAGCCCAGCCTTTTGCCTCGGCGGCATCTGCAAGCGCATAATCATGGGCATGGGCATCACCAACAGCACAAGATCCGACGCGATGCCGAGAGCTGCAGTGCAGATATAGATCGCTGGTCGGTTTACACAGCTTCCCTCGGTCACTCTCACATCCCAGTGCTTGTTGAAAGGTTGACAGCCAAAGATGATGGCGAATAATATCGAGATGTTGTACCCGGCCACGAGGAAGAGGATAAAGTACACGCTCCACTTCCACCAGCGCTGGGGTGATAGCTTGCGGTAGAAGAGGATCAGCGACATCTTGGAAGCGCCGGTGCAGATTGCATAGAGGATGGGTGAGATGACCATGAACTGATACTGTTAGCGAGTCACCCATGTTAGCCGGAACGGTGTAAGTCACCTTGCTCCCAAAGATGTAGTCATCTAGGGAGAGCTCCCAGGCGTGTACTCCCATCAGCCCCAAGTAATACGATCCTATCAAGTCAGCACCACGAACACTTAGACGATGACATATGGATGCTTACGAAGAGCGACGGCCTGGACCGCGATAGAGGATAGCCACGCGAAAATAAGACATGCTATTCACACTCAACACATATCCCAACAAGCCGTCAAACAAGCACATACCTGTCTCTCCATCCGTTTTCCGGAGAAGCCCCAACTTGACATACATGAACTGAGAGAAGAAAAGTGCCGCTATCGCCATACCGAGACCCGATACCACATATGACTCCATCTCATGCCGTCGTTTTGGGTGCTCAAAGTCGACATCGTAATCTTCCGGCGGTGCTACTGCCACTGTGACGCCGTGGACGACTGGGAACTCTGGCATGATGGTCTCGTCTGCCGCATCCACGGTTGCCGAAGTGTCTTATGCGGATTAGAAGATCGACGAAGTTCGTTGCTTTTTCCCGGATGTCGCTAATTTTTCGTTTCGTATTAATTTTAACGTCGTCAGATTCAAGAACGCTTCGCAATGAAGTAGTATCTCACACCAGGCGAGTGACTCAACACCACAAACTCGAATCGGAAATAGAAGAGAACAATCAACCCAACGCTTTCCTTCAAAAAGAAGCAAAAAGAAGCATCAAAACAAGAAGAGAACCAACACTGAACATGACCCAACAACCTGGGGCCTCCCACTCTTAAGCCATCTCCCCTTTAAACCCACGAAGCAATCTTTCAATCCTCCAAAACCACTTTTGTTTCCACAACCCAGCATCAGCCTTATCCATCCCAAGAGGTACGGACCATCCACTGCCCTGGGACACACTGCAGGATGCAGTCGTGAGATGGGATTTCGCAAGGAGATGCCCGAAGGGAAAGGACTCCACTGATGTGATCCTGATGGGGATCAACGGCCGGGATGGCATTCCCATGTGGGATGGCGTCCTTTCGGGTGGTTCCGATTGCGGGGAGTGGAGAAGATGGTGGTTTTTATCGTCAGATGTCAGATGCATCTTTGAGTTTAAGATCTGATTGTCTTTCGAAGGATCGAAATGGCGGGCGTCTATGGGTGACACCATCACAACTTCAACTACACTCTACAAATACAGAGTTAAATTGTGTATCGTTCGGTTTCAACCTACTCACAACATCACGGCTCAAGAAACGAAACGCGCAAGCAACAAACACATTTACAGGGGTCAGGTCAGGTCGGGACGGCCAACATCTCCACCACATCCATGACTCGGACTTTGCATACGATGCGCACGGATAACAAGACAGCACATGGTTTCGTTTCAGCTACAGTATTTTATATGAGTGGACATTATCGGCTGAAATCTTTGCCCAAGTAACGCAGCTGAAGAAGCTGTTGGAATAGCCAGATCCATGGGTCGATACGCGAGTGTTTCAAGGCCAGAGCAAGGACGGCACGAAGAATTAATATACTCAAGAAATTATATTACTACAGGTTCAGCTCCCTCCCTTGGATATCTGCTTAATCGCAGCATCATACAACTGATCCGTACTGTCATCATCCCCCGTCTCCATCCCACTCCTCTCATGCTCTATCTCAATCTTCGTCGTCACAGTAATCTGCTCATTCCCCCTCCGTGATGACGGCAACTCTTCGAGATATACAGTCTCTGTCTCAGGATTACTTCTCGAACGCACCTTTCCAACCTTGGGCCTGCTTCCTGATAACTCGACGAACCCGCCCGTGTGATGGTGATATGATTCTGGGCCTGAGGGATTCGAGCCGCCGCGGTTTTGTACAAATTCGACCAGCTTGCCCAAGACTGCAAATTCGAGCTTGAGCTTGATCGAGTAGACGACCACTTTTATCCCTTGCTCCAGCGTATAGTGGTTCTTGTACATGATGACAAGGAGGGCAATGTCCATAGCCACGATGACAAGGTTGATGATGAAGAGGTGCCACATAAACTTGCGCTTGCTTCCAAAAGACGTCTTGAGAATGTCGACCGTTTTCCAGATATATAACCCCGAGATGATGAATTCTTGGGCGCAGAAAAACGTCATCTGGACCTTTTCCATCATCTTGTACAGAGGCGTAGTCTCACTCCCACTCATACTCGACGAAGACCTCGTAACAAACAGCAACACCGTCATAGTCGTATGCCACGTGACTCCATTAAAAACAATCATCCAGAACACGGCGCGTTGGATCTGTATGTTGCTGAGAACCAGGTGGAGTCGTGAGTATAGCACGACTGACTGGCCGCTGATGAGGAGGACCCAGCCAGCGCTGCAGATGGCCATACCGACATACTTGACAACGAGATCAAAGCAGTCAATCAGCCATCCGATGGTGTAGGGCATTACTCCAAACGCCGCGAGGAGAAGACTCCAGAAGTAGAGGCCTCGGCGGTGCTAGAAGGTTGTGAAGATGAGGGCGAGTAGTTCGAGGCCGTTGTACAAAGCCAAAGCCGAGCAGGCCTATCAACAGATCAACCACCACAATTTGGATCAATGCTTTTTTGAGTAGACGTACAATGACCATGACGGACTCGGAGCTATACGTCAACCCCGTCACCTTTCCGTCGCCGGCGCCTGTCAAAGACATTATGTCCCACCGATCGCTCAAACGTTCAAGGACAGGAAAGAAATGGATCGAGCAAGACGGAAGGTCACTCTGAACGGGAGGGATGTGGGGACAGAGAAGGTTTGAAGAGTTTCTAGTCGAGACACAACCTCCTTACCCAACTCTCGAGTTACTCTGCCCGTTGAATCCGGGGTACTCCATGGGGTAGAATCCGGGGGCGGGGGCGAGTCATGACTCGAGCAACGCCAAACATGTTATTACTCCCTCAAGTCTCCCGACTCCATACTCCATTAGCCTGTCCATTCCCCAGACTCTCGCGTGAAAGATAATTCGACCATTCGGACAACGAGAGCTGAAGGATGGTGGAGGAACCATGACCTCACATCCTTGCCCAATGCTAGGGTGTAAACCAAGCTACTCTATAGCGCCGTCCTCTATTGGCTGTCCCCATCGGCGAAACTTGCCTCGAAAGGGCCAGCCGTCGTTGGGAATTGCTTCTTCGAGGTGATCGTCGAAAAAGGCAATTCTCTACACTAGGTCGATGCCAAAGAGGAAGTTCTGTGAACTTGTTATTAAAGAAATCATATCCCCAGAACCTTCTTCTTGTCTGATGCCCCTTTTCTATACATTTTCTTAGATGCAAGTTTCATGAGCCACCGTGACGAGGCGTCTTCTAGAACAAAAACGTTCAACTCTAGTCAACACCTCCAACGACAATGAACATACGGCAAAAAGAGGTACAAGAAAAGACATATTGGATTCTTCAATTCTATCTTCTAATCATTATCATCTCATCATTCCTCTACTTGAGGCCAAAGCAATTGGCGTAATAAGTAACAGTAGCACTCCAGTCAGAAAAGACGCCAACGACTCCAATCTGTCGGAACACATCCAGCAGCTTGAACACGTCGCCGTCATTGTCAACGATCGAGGCAATGGTGGCATAGTAGTAGTTTCCGTCGGCGCCGTTCTTCAGGGGACCTGATCGCTCCAGACTCCAGGTGACAATGTCAAGACCGAGCTTCTTGGCCTCGATGGCATACTCGCTGGGGACAATCTCGCCGTCCTTGGGGGCGACGAGGTATGGCAGGGGAGGCGCAATGTATCGCACGCCGTCAGAAACGTAACGAGTAAGGTTGGCGATGGCAGTCTTGAAAGTCTCGGGTGTATCGCCCGTCTCGTCGAGGTACATGGCCTGGCGGGCAAACTTGGGCTCAGCCTTGAGCCAGTACAGCATATCATCGTAGAGGAAGCTCTGCAGGAAGACATTCTTGGGCTTGACGCCAGCAGCCTTGTACTCGTCAATCAGCTGCTGCGCGTACTTCTCCTGCGTGTAGTCGCCCTGGAATGGCATCTTGACTTCGGGCGTCTTAAGCTCCGGGGTGTGCTTGAGGCCAAGCGACTTGGTGAGCTCAATGTGCTCCTTGAGGCTCATGACGGTGCCGCACGTGGCGTACAGGTCGGTGCGCCAGTTGGGCGTGCCGTCAAGAAAGTCGGCGGCGTTAGTGGCGCTGGCGTTGAAGCCCTCCATCTTTGCGCACAGCGTCTTGAACTCCTTGAGAGTAATGTCGCTGGTGCAGCACTTAGCCGAAGCCGGCTTTCCATCCTTGGCTGCAGTGAAAGGCTGGGTGCACTTCTTGTTGAGCTCGGGGATGGTGACGATGTCGGTCGTGTAGTGGAGGTCGCATTGCGAGTGTCGGCACACAAGCTGGCGGTCCTTGGTGAAGGCAACATCGCACTCGAGGATACCAGCGCCCATACGGGCTCCGGCGAGGTTGGACTCAAGAGAATGCTCGGGGATCATGAGAGTACCACCACCGCGGTGGGCAATGGACCACTCTGAGGGCTTCTGACGCTTCTCAGAGCACGACTGGAGCTTCTTCTTGAGAGGACCCTCGTCCATATTGTTGGCGAGGAAGTAGGGTCGCGGGCCAAGCTCGATCTGCTTGATGGGCTTGTATTCGCCATAGTTGGGCTTGGGCGCAGCCGCAACAGGGCTCACGACCGCAAGACCGGCGAGGAGGGAAGTCGAGAAGCGCATCTTGGACGAGAACGAGTCAATTGATAGACACAAGAGACAAACGGCACAAGGGAACCAAAGCACCAGGTCGGTCTGGTGAGGAGCGAGGAATTGAGGCCGCAATTGAGACTGAGGCTGACCAAAACACCAGAGACACAGTTCGATACCACCCGGGTTCTCGCCAGGTTTTATGGACGTTCAGCAGCGCCTGCGAGCAGTGATCCGCGACGGATAAGCCTATTCAGGAAGCTCACCTAGATGACGTCGCAGCGAGGTCCCGTCTCGCAGGGACGGGTCGATTTCCTCACCAGACATGGCGCCCCGGGAGCTCCAGCTGGTGGTCCTTCGCCGAGAACTCGGTGTTTAGGATTGGAATAGTCTCAACCCAGGCGAAAGGATCATGATGCCGATCGCAAGCTTTCACTGCAGCAAGAACACATGGTTTCGGGAGCTCGCGGTGGGAACACAAGCTCCCCTGCACACGAAGAAACGGTATCTCAACGGGCACGTGTGGAGAGGAGGCTGGTATCGTTGGAGGACAAGAGCGGGGGAGATGGGCTCTGCAGAGTCGCACTCAAAGGATCAGCCGTGGTCGATGCGTGTTTAGTTTGAAGCTTATGATTCGTCATGCTGGAGCTCAATTGGATGGACCCTAGCTTAGAGCTATGCATATCCCGGTTAAGGTAAACACCAATATCCCCGAGACAAAGTCTTTAATTCGCGGATGAATATCTCTATCCGGGACGGCCGAGTCGATAAGACTTGGCAGTCATGTCATGGCCTGCATATGGATTCTGGTAAGCACGTGGAAGCGGTTTCTTGGTGTTATAGCTCGTCCTTAGCTCCATCGGCAGCCCGGATCTTACGAACTGCTTCAGTCGTCGTCTTGAAGTGCTTGAACTTCGGTGCATCTTCTCCGAGACCCCAGGCAAACACTCCGCCCACGTTGACCTTTGGGACAACGTCGTCCATCTTTCTCTGGATACTCTGCTCAGTATCGAACGACCACCATCGGAGCTCTTGAGGGTCCCAGTAGTAGTAACTCCCGTCCTCGTCATGGCTTCCCTCATCTCGCGCACGGTTAAACGATTCAGCCACATCTTCGGGAATCTCGTCGTGCCAACTAAAGGCGCCAGTCTTGCCCAGATCCGCGCCAGTCTTGGGGTCCTCAAGCAATTGGGTAGAACAGCCTATCGGGTTTGAAGGATCGCATTGTTCCGTCATGAACCATTTGACATAGTACCCAAACCCAAGATTGAGCTGCTTTGGCGAAGCACCGCGGTCGACGTAGCGCTGAACGGCGTCTCGAGAGTCTGCAACGCCGCTGTGGTGTTTGGTGATATTGTCGCGGCGGTTCATCAGATCGTACGTCATGACGCTGAGAAAATCGACCTCTTTCATGATTCTAGGGATCGTGTCGGATGTGAATGCCATCAAGTCGACATCTTTGCCAGGCACTGCGGCAGACAGAAGCTTGTCAGGTCCTAGAGCGGCGCGGAGATCCTGGAGGAGAGAGACAAAAGCTTCAATCTCCCATTCGCGCTTCTCGTTGGGGATCAACTTGTAGTCATCACGATTTCCTCTAGCATCCAAGTCAGTAAACGTTCAATTGGGTGGTCAGAGAGAACGTACCCCGGGTATTCCCAGTCTATGTCGACGCCATCTGCCCCGGTCGCTTCAACCATGGCAGCAACCTGACGAGCCCATCGTTTCCTCGACGTGTCGCTTTCAGCACCTTCTTCGAAGCCTTTGGTATCGCCCCATCCTCCAATCGCTATCATGACTTTGGTGTCGCGTGAGAAGCTAGATCGGACCTCTTTGACCGTAGTAAACAGAGGGAATTCATCGGGTGTCTCATCGACGTTGAAAAAGTCGGAGCGCATGAAGGCAAGAATAACATGAGACACCTCTCTTGTATCCTCTATTCGAGGAACGAGATTGTGCTGGCTGAGGCGTGGTCAGTATGCTATCGAAAACCCCAGCTTCATGGCCCTTGAGCGACGGCAGCGGGACTCACCCAGTCAGGTACATGATGCAGCGAAAAGGCTCCTGGACAGAATCAGCGAGCACCATTGACCAGAGAACCATGGTCAATGCGCAGAAGATGCTCGAGAAATGCATCTTGTCAGTCTCAATTATGGCATTGAAGGGCGATGTTGATGGGCAGGAGAGAGGTTGGATGAGACCTGACCCCACTCAAGGCGTTGACCACCACTGCAGCTCCGTTGGGCGGGGACCTGCAACGGCCTCGTCACTGCATTTGATGTCACGGCTCGTGCAGATTGATATCAATTTATTTCCAACTCTTTTTCTAATCAATCATGGTCAATATTTCATCCCATTGATATATGAGAATCCATTTCGCCCGACTTCTCACTATGTAGTCGTTCACTCAGACGCAAGGCACAGAACATCGTCGTAATCACCGTAGTCCGCTAATACGCAACCACGCCTTGTTGTATTGCTATGTATTCATAAGGTAGTGTAGGTATTCTTTTACTGAATTTTTTGTTACTTTTCTTGTTACTCTGTTGATCGATCCGTCACACAATGCCATGGCTCTTTAGGATCCGACTGAGCTCCTTAAGCTGCACCGGTTTTGAGAGGAACAGGTCCAACCCTGTCGCAAACGCATCTTCTTGTGCCTCTTTTGAAGCGAGCCCGGAGATGGCAAATATGTGGCACCGTGGAAGACGTTTCTCCTTCTCGAACCCCCGGATGAGCCGTGTTGCTTCGAAGCCATCCATCACCGGCATGGATATGTCCATCAGGATGCATCGATAGCGTCCGCCCCCGTCTTTATATGAATTCACGGCTTGCCGGCCATCCGTTGCCGCGTCGTATACATGGCCGAGTTTCTTCATGAATGCTTGGAGGATTCTCATGTTGATGATGTTGTCTTCTACGAGGAGGAAGCGAGGCCCGCGAGGCTCCTGGCGTTTCTCCTGGGCTGGTGGTTTCGGAGTGTTAACTTCTTCAGGCTTCTGAGCTCCAATTTGTGGCTTTTCGATATCGTCGGCCTTCTCAGCTGACGTGTTGGTGGTTTCGCTAACTTCTAGTGGAAGAGGAAGACGGTCAAGTATTGTCGATATGCTCGAGACCTCGGCGGCTGACGCCTGCAACTTCGCCCATCGCCTGAAACTGAGCACCAGGGCTTTGGCCAACTTTCTGGGCCCAATACTGCCCATCATTCTGTAAGTAACCGCCGAAGGTTGCACCAGGGTGTTGAGAGTTGACTTACGGGCGGGAAATGAAGCTGAACAAACCCCCGTTGAGTTTTTGCAGCGACTTGTGCGACTTTTCCATCTGTCGAGCTGCCGCCACGCTGCGGCAGACCACAATCACAGGAGACGAGGCCTCGTTGCGCGGTTTTGCCGTAAGAGGCCCAAGATGGTGCTCATCGCAGAGTATGAGATCCGGTAGGAACTCTGCTCTTTCATCCGAAGCGACGACTTGCATGCGCAGCCAGTCCTGGCAAATCTTTTCGAGGGAGCTCTGTTCGTCAAATTCCTTGAAGTCCCAATGGCTGCCATCTAAACCACTCTGGGAAGGTGAGAACCCCATCACGGCGACGCGGAGACGAGACAGTTCAATCACTTGTGCTCTGAACTCATCGTGCTCGGCCGCGGTCTCGGTTGCCTCGAGACTAGAAATCTGCAGTGGTAGCTTCACGGTGACTCTGGTTCCCTCACCGACCATACTCTGGAGATGGATTGAGCCACCGAGTGCTCTAACAAACTTCCTCACAAGGCTAAGACCTAGGCCGGCTCCTGTAGTGTGTGTATCCTCTTGAGCGAACGGCGTAAATAGACGATGGTTGAGATAATCTTGTGAGATTCCGGGGCCAGTGTCGATGATATCAATTCGCACAATTCTATCCCTCGTCGCCCCATAACTAACGGGTTCTTGGCAGGCTGATACTTTAACGAAGCCGCGAGTCGTATACTTCAGCGAATTTCCGCAGAGGTTCATGATGATCCGTCGAACTGCACCTGGTTGGGCTCGAAACGTCCAATCCACTGTTGGGTCAATATCCAAAATCACCACAACTCGGTCTGGGTCCAGCTGCGCCTTGCTGTTTATGCTACCAAGCACCCCCAGATTCTCCGCGGCATCTATACTGTCAAGCCGGGCATGAGGATACGCGTCAATATCTCCTAGGGACTCTCGGTTGCGGAAGCGTAACATAGATTCCTCTTGGTAGGTGTGTCCGGCGTGAACGCATTCGACGATTTCTTCGACCAACATGTCCACATCGAGATCCGAAGTGATAGACATCATGCCATCTGCCACCGAGTTCTTGCGGGGAGAATGCACGCCTCGTCTGGGAGGCCGAGCCAGGGGGTTCGGTGTCTCTTTCGGGCTCTTGATGAAGTTATTGATCATCGACCAATCAAGTAGATGATTGATTGTATCGAGTAGCGTCCGGCCACAAACCTCAACAGAGCGAAGCACATCACCCTGAAACACATCCAATGAGGTATCGCGAAGAAGCTCAGCGCATAGAACAATTCCATGGAGTGGAGATCGCAGCTCATGTGAGAGTGAGCTGAGAAGAGAGCTCGACGCCGTGCTAACAATCGAACTATCCATCGTTGCCACGTCCGCCATGATCACTGCACCAAATGCTGACAAGTAGCTGAGCTCTCCCTGGACAGTAAAGATGCGCGTAGGGGTCATGGTGTAGACAAAGCAGCCTGAGCACCAACGCTGCCGGTTCGAATCCCACAGAGGCACAAAGGCGACACTGCGTGCCCCCGGGAACAGGTCTGCGATTGCCTTTCCTTCGTTCTTTCGCGAAAATAGATCCCTGGGCCGCCGTGGAGACTTGTCCTGGTCGCTCGCCTCCTTGTCATACCCAGAACCCGGGGCAGAAGCAGGCCCAACGTCCTCGCCTGAACGGCCGCTTGAGGACATCACACCGTGCTGATCAAAGTTAAAAATCTTTCCTTTTGGGTACCGGCGGATCAGTCGTTGCAAATGGCGTTCGGGGAGTGACTGGCTGCGGGCTGTAGGATCCTCGTCATTGATGCTGGACGACATAGAAGTAGAAAATCCCAAGACACTGCAGGTGGGTGGCGCTATATCTGGATTACCAAAGGATCCGGGACTAACATTGAACGATTCACTATAGGTTGAAGATGATGATGATGAGGATGGTCGCCTTTTAACAGCCAGGTGCCGTGGTAGATTTCCACTGCCGACAAGGCCAGCGAAGGATGCGATGCTCGCATCAAGGAACAACACACCCTCGACCTCGATCGACTCTCTCAAAATGTTGGCGGCTTTCGAGAAAATTCGCCGTAACTGTACTTGTCGAGGCTGGTCTCCCACTGGAATGGGTCGGGGATCGCCCCCTAGACCGATCTTTGTCGACGCGCTGGTTTCGTTGGGGCTGGAAAGAACGAAGAATTCAGCCGGCGGATTACTCCGCTCAGGTTCAGTAAAGTTTATGGTCGTAATAGGCGCAAGGTCGCCCTGATGGCGCTGGAGATCTTGCTGTTCCGCATTGAGTGAGCCCTCCTCAGTGGCAGGATTCGTGTCAAAGGCCTGAGAAGAACTGTCTTGCCAACCAGACATGGTGGCCTTGCCCTCGACATAGCTTCCCAACCCGCGCACCATGCGCTCCGCAGGGCGGCGGCCATCTCCAGATCGTCTTACTTCCAGATGACCTAGGATGGCTCGCGAAATATCCTGCAGAAGTTGGATGGACGCATCATCCAAGCCTGGGCGGGGTTTCTCATCGAAGACGGAGAAAACCCCAATGCTGATACCCCGACGAGATTGAATTGGAACACCCGCATAGAAACGATACTGCGGCCAGCCTTGACAATAAGCTTTTTTCCGAAAGATGGCGTGCTCAGCGACGTCAGGAACGACAGTGACCGGAGGTTTTCCAGTAGAGGGTTGTTGAGTCGTCAAGTCCAGCTCTGGAGGGGTAAGAACGTATTCGCAAATTCCGGAGGCCCTCGGAATAGCGGTGCCACAGAGCCAAAGTCGCTCCGGACCATATGTTGGTGACTCAGAGCTGGCGGTTATGGCCAGCGTAGGCGTGGTCTCGGCGATGATGTGTTGATGCTGACTATCGAACAGAGAGATGAGGGCGCGAGATGCACCCAGTCGCAACACAGCTACCTGGGCCAGGGCTGTTAGGGCGGGATCGGAGCACGAGCGCAATGCAAATGACGATATCGGGTTTGCGGTGTCATTTCGAACCGAGTTGGCAATCAGGATGGAGTCGTATCTAGCACATAGAGGTTAGATGAGCTCCTCCATCACCAGCCATATTCATCTGATTGTGGCCAAGTGTCAAGTCGAGAACTGACATGGGGCCGAGACATACTTGAATGTTTCTCGTTCTCGTGCTGTCTCGATGATCCCGTTATCTGCCATGGTCGAGACTCATGTACTTGAGCCAGGCAGTTGCGGAAGCGGTCATGCGCAGGTAAGGTCAAAGGAGGAGTCAATAATGGAAGGTCTCGAATTCTGTACGCATGAGGCTGGGGTCCCAAGACCCATTGAACAGTAGAAAAGTAGGGAGATAGGTTCTTAGGTACTGGGTAGGTTCCATGTCGAATCGCCACTATGAAGGTGGTGGGGTCGTTCTAGGCCCAGATCTACAGAAGAAACGGGCACTAGGCGTGGTGGAACAGGGGAGTTACGAAGGCTGATAGTCACCAGCCTGCTTTTCGGCTCCGATCGCGATCGCAAATGATGCCAATCTGCAGGGATACAGATCGAGGAACGAAGCCACTCCCGTTACATTATCCCTTCTTCAACTAAATTTATGCAGTTGACTCCCTAATTAGGCCACGGTAGAGAAGTTCTGGAGTGTATTCGACTGGATTAGGTTGCCTCCAGTACCTGCCTCTACCTCTCATGAGCCCATCATGGGACCAGCTGTCAAGGGATGTGGGGGAGAAAACAAGATCTTGCAACTACGGCACGCCACTTATACAGGCGGCATGAATAATCCAAATTCGTGTTGTAAAAACATCACAGTACAGTTTTGATGGATCAGGTGGTATGATACGTGTTCATTGAATTGAATGGTATGTAAATTCCGCGATCCTAAAACTGCCAGCAGATTATTCCATGAAATTACAGGGTAGGTGCGTTGAGCTGATCACAGTGTTCAAACAGTGTTATCGGCTTATCGGCACAGTAAGAGCTTCATCTTCAGAGCTGCCATATTTTTTTCCAGCCTTGGATGCGAAACATCTCCATCTGCAGTTTACCAATTTCAACCTGGTTCCAGCTCGTCTTACTTATTCTCCGAAACGTGGGAAAAGCCGTCAAAACTTCAGCTCACTGGAGCTGATTGACCCCCATTTTCTTCCAAACTCGTACTTTTTTAAAATCATTTTCCATCTCCCCATCCAATTCTGCTTCAATCCTTCGCCATCATGTTCGAGAACACCTGCACCTTGCCCCTGACGGCGGACGTCTTCGCTACGGCTCTGCACCCTACTGAGCCGTTGCTCACCGTTGGTCTATCTAGCGGACATGTCGAGACCTTCCGATTGCCCCCCGGCACCGGCTCTGACGAGAGCGCCGATGGAGATACTAGTGTGCTGAGCGATGGGAAGAGCATGATAGATTCTGTTTGGCGCACACGGAGGCACAAGGGAAGCTGCAGGTCTCTTGTCTACGCCCATGATGGGTCAGGTAAGTGCTGTCGGAGCCTCGCTTGCGCTTCGGGGCTCGTGCTAACTGATTATAGCTGTGTATTCTGCTGGAACCGACTCGCTCGTCAAACATTTCGAACCGGCCACTGGGCAGGTCATTTCCAAGTTCGCGATCCCGAGTACAACTTCGATGCCCGATGCGCCCACCCTGCTTCACGTCTTGAACCCCCAGAGCCTCCTCCTTGCGACTGATTCCGGCGCATTGCACATTATTGACCTGCGCGATGGTGCTCCTGGCAAGAAGCCTGCCCAAACCCATTTCCCCCACGCCGACTACGTCTCCTCGATCACACCTCTGCCGCCTACCAAGGAGAGTACTAGCGGATTTCCTAAGCAATGGGTCAGCACTGGTGGTACGACCCTGGCTGTCACAGATGTCAGGAGAGGAGTGCTTGTGCGCAGCGAGGATCAAGAAGATGAACTGCTTACCTCGTGCTTCGTCCCCGGTATGGGTCCCAAGGGACATCGCGACAACGGCGTACTGGCTATTGGATCTGGATCTGGCGTTCTGACACTCTGGGACAAGGGCGCATGGGACGATCAACAAGAGCGCATCATCGTCGATGGCGGTAAGAAGGGTGGCGGCGAAAGCATCGACGCCTTGGTCCTTGTGCCCCAAGAAATGGGACTCGGTAAGAAGGTCGTCTGTGGCGTTGGTGATGGAAGCCTTCGCGTGGTCGACCTCGTCCGACGTGAAGTCGACGTCTCGACTAACCTACGCCACGATCATATGGAGAGCGTTGTGTCTCTGGGCTTCGATTCAGAGAACCGGCTTATTAGCGCTGGTGGAAAGAGTGTCAAGTTGTGGGAGGAGCTTTCCGAGCTGCAAGGCGGCAATGATAGCGACAACGACGATGAAGATGAAGAGGATAGCGACGACAGTGATGATGAAGTCAACTCGGGCAAGCGAGCGGCGGACAGTGACAGTGACGAGGATAGTGACGACGAGCGAGTGGCTGAGATGAAGAGACGGGCGAAGCGACGCAAGGAGGTGCAGAACAGCAAGCTGGGCCCGATGGGTGCCCACGGCATCATGGGTTTTGATGGTTTGGATTAGGAGGGAGGCGTACGTGGATGACATTTTTGATGGAGGACAACTCGTGTTGTGATACCCTGCGGATTAGGCTCTTGGAATGAACTAAACGATACACGAACATGGCTAGCTAGGATAGCTGGTAACGAGCGTGTGGTGTTGAAAGGCGTCGACTAGTGTATATAAACACTTGCAAATAAAGATGGAAGATCTATGTAGTATAGCTGAGCTAGTAAGAAGCCGTATTGATAGTATTAACTATGGAAGTTTGCTATCTAGCAATTTACGTGAGTCCATCCTAAAAGACGGACATCCAACGATTCATGTGCAGTTGGTAGTCTTTCAGCAGAAGGTATCATAAAGAGAAACGACCAAGGGCTGTCGACTTTCATAGCCTCTAACCACACCACATGACTTTTGGAATAAACCCTGGGGCCGGTGGCCCCTGGATATATCGAGGCCCAGTAGCCTCTGATAATAAGTCATTTTCTAACTCCGAGTTGGGACTCAAGATGAGTTGATCTCTCGTTCACTGGGCAGGGATGGCGAACGGGCTGGGTGCCTGATCGAGACCTCCCCGCGAAGGAAGAGATTTGGAGGCCCATGTCATGGCCTCACCCATAGGATCGTTCAATGAACATCCTTGGGGTTTTGGTCGCTAGTCGCCGTCTCGTGGAATAGCGAGCCTCTTCTATTCCGCAGAGCGCTTACGCGCCCGGCGGGCTCGGCACTCGCTTCTTGGGCTCCCTTGGTGTTCCCAACTGTTGTTTTAGTAGGGATGGGAGTCGTCGCATGTCGTGTATGTCGCATAAATCATCAATTTCATCCCAAGTCCGAGACATCGGCGCCATGACGGGAGTACGGTATGAGAATAGGAGCGTCAGGTGCTCCTCGCAAGATACAAGACTGGTAGTAGTCTAAGGAGATGGGGAATTCTGAGCAATGTGCCCCCGGTCCCTAGACGCCCGGGAGATGGATGTAGCTCCAGCAGGCGTCCTCTGACTTGGGACCTGGGCCGGCTCGATTGAGATCCTTCAGGACGTCTTCGTCACTCGGGGCGGAGAATCGAGTTGGCGAGCTCATGGTGAGGTCTTCGTCGTAGATGATCACGGCAGGGAGCAGCTTGGATTCCTCAGCAATCTCTTTTGAGGCCCTTGACATGCTCTCTCCCATAGCACCATGATCTCGCCGCCCCAAAGAAATGCGTTCGGGAATCATCTCGCTCCCGCTGTAGGTTGTTGGGATGCAGATATGCGGAATCCCCTTGCGCAAACCCACTGCCCTGGCCAAAGTCACAGCAGAACCACCTCCGAGACTAACGACACAATCTCGACCCGAGATTCGAGCAGGTATAGCGATGACGGAGGAGCTTAGGATGCGGCTGTCAAGGTTCGGAATAATGGCCTGGATCTTGCGAGCGAGATCTAACCGAGAAGGGCTCGAAACGATAAGCGGCGATGACAGGTGCAGCCTCGCTAGCTCAACGGGCAGACGCTTGACAGCGTCACGGCCAACGACCACACGGGGCGACGGACCGTGGGAGGAGCGGCGGGGACGGGATCGGGATCGGGAGCCAGAACTGCGGCGCCGAACCGCACCGGCGCGCGAGGACCGGGGAGACACGTTGGTGGCCGGTGGCGTCACGAGCGCGGACGCCTTGGCCGCGAGGGCGTCGAGAAGCCTTGCGCGAATGGCGATGAGGTCTGGGTCGGTGACTTTGTTAGGTAGTGGTCGTTGTATCGTACCGGTAGAGCGGGTCATGAAGGGTCGACGACGCCGGCCGTCCGATAAACGGAAGCGACGATTTATTCGGGGGTTGTCGCTTCGAGCATGCGCGACATTTATCGAGATGATAAGGATGGAAGAAATGGATCGATTGATAATGAAGAAATTTGGAAAAATCAGAGATTTGATTGATGTTAGGTCCACGTTTGAACCGGGAGAACCATCGCACGACGCAAGCTAGCAAAGCAGATTATGGGCAGATGAGCGTGACCTTGAAGCGAAAAAGCATGCTAGTCGCAACGCAACCGAAACGACCTTGTGCCATTCATTGTGTAAGAAAAGCGCCTTTTTTTTTGTTGTGTTATTCGCCACGTAACGTACGCCACCCCTTGCCTTAACCGGCTCCCCTTATTTCTTCTTCTCTTGTGATCTTCCCACGACGAGAGAAAAGACAAGACGCCCGGGATGAGTTTACAGCCCGGGGCTATTGACTAATGGGCAGCGAACAGCGGAGCAATAACGTCAAGCCACTGACTTACCTGGCTCTGGTCCCTGCATCGAGACCGGGCCAAAAAAAGCTGCAGGACCCTGAAAAATGATGGAATAAGAGGGGATCCAAGGGACCACCCCATTGCGTACCATGGTTCTGTAATAAAGACGTCAAGATGCGGTGGCGGGGAAGCTTTTGGATCCTAAAGGGACCACCGTTGAAGCAGGTTTTCCGTGGCCGGGCCGGAGCCGTGGCTCCGGCGATGGGTCACAAACGTGTGTGTGGATCCGGTGGCTTCGGAGGAGGTCCCACCAATGATATTCGAGGCATGAATTGTCTTCCAGAAGAGGCAAACAACGGCGACGAGAAGCTAAGTTAGTTGTGGTGTGTGATGAGAGGACACAGAGGGAGGTTTGAAGAACACAAAGTCTGGATTGTTTCCATCCGATGAGAATATGCTATTCAATTGATGATTCTCTCTCGATTCTCTCGAGTTTGCATGTCTGTACACCGTTGCTTACCTGTCCGTTTCATGTACCTCGTACTCCAATGTTGTTGAGGGTTGTGCAGTCGAGTCGAGGCTTGTGGGAGTTCATGAATCGCGGAGAAGGGTCGCATCGCGTGTGGCTTCGGCTTGATAGATCTGGGGAAGCCACTGCGGCTTCTCGTTTTGTGAGTACGTACCGACCATAAACCCCTTGCCGTTCAGTCCTGCTCCCTGCAGGTGGTCTTGGTTCCTTGCTAATGGCTTCACAGAGTGAGTCTCGGCTCTCTTTATGTCGCCTTAGAACCCCATGATTCTACTGATCATCCCCCAAAACGACTTTGATTCTAACAATTGTTGAGACTGGCCCACGGAGAAGGAGCTCTTTCCATCTGCACCGAGATTGTGGAGAGCGATAACACGGAAACTGCCAGAGAAGGAAGGACCTTCCCCAACCTGCAGCAAGCTCGCCAATCTTATGATATTTGATTGCGAGATTTTCTGCAATCTCATTTTCTTTCCTTCTCTCCTATCTTGCTGTGAATCAATTACTTACTCTCCTTACCTTATGTTTTCGAGTCACAGTGCCCGGCGGGTGTCCGAGTTCGGGGTCGACCTTTCATCTCGACAATCGAATTCTCCTCGATGCGATCGAAGTCTGCGCAACCGCCCGACTCCGTCCTCAGGATATACCAATCACTTCGCTATCGTAGCGGACGTGGCCGAAACCCGTCCTCTCGCTGCTGCCCTATCTTATCTGATAACCACCGCACCTCCCCGGACGCCTGGAGTTGAGCAATGGGCGCTGGCAGCGACGTGCCTCGGTGAACTCTGTCTGGAGCCAAGAGCTCGCCTCCACCTGCAAGATAAACAGAAGCAAGTTGGATGGCTGCAGCGACAAGATCCATGTCCTTGGTGCCACAACTCTCCGCGATGGCGCCCCCTTCCCCAACCCTGCTTGATCTAGCGCGCGGGTTGTCAGGTCCGAAGCGAAGCCATCACATGCAGCACCCTTCAAATCGAGCTGAGTTTGTCATGGCCATCTTTTTGACAACGATTAGCCGAATCATCCTAATCTGTGGCGAAGAGTTTACCCCAGACGATGGACTGATGCACCCGTCGATTCGGTCCCAGCCCAATGGGTGTTACAGGCCATACACCTTATCCCCCACGCCGACGGCGACTTTCGACCTGCTCCCCGCCTTCGGTGATAACGAGCTGAAAAATTTTGGCATCATGGATGTAGCTCAGGGTTACAGCTTCACCAGAAGTGACTGCACACATGGAGACTCACCGGGGACACAAGAGATGATCTGCCCTGACCGTCCCTGTCGTTCGATGTCATCCTATACCGATCATGGCCTCAGGGACCCGCATTCGCCCACTCGAAGACCCATCATTGACCATTCACCGAGCTGAAGGAGGTTGATAAGCTATCTCTGGATCCAAGCCGTCAGTGCAGAGACCTCGAACTATCAGCGCCAAAGGTGGCCGCCGGCTCCGAAACGCTCTAGGAACCACGCGACAACGGCCCCATCCGACCGCTGTTCTGACTCTGGGTCGATCTGCGCAGAGTCAGTTGGTGTTTTATACTTTAACTCGTCCATGTCCGGCCAATTTACAACTTTTGTTTCGACAATTTAGATATCATCTCGTCTTCGACTCATCCAATTGCTTGCCAATTGGCCTTCCACTTCGGTCTTGACTGTTCATGCACAAGAGGCGATCGACGCTGAACCCCCCTGTCTAGTGTCGACTCCTTCAACGATCGTCGTTTAAGACCATATTTATCAAGTCGAAACGAGGCATCAGCCCATCTCGCTTTCTTCTCCTTTCAACACCAAAAAAATGGATGAAGATCAAGGACCTCAGTCAATTGTGCCCGAGCAAGCACCCAGAAAATCGATTAGTCAACGTCTCAATGGCCTTACCAAGGCATTCACCACCAAGCATGGCCTCATTGGCGACTACAACTATGGCTTCCTCTTTCGACCAAACCTACCCTTCATGAAGAAGAGCACCAACCCGAGCCCCTTTTTCGGCGTCAATGATAAAATGCCGGTTCTCTTGGGTCTTCTCCTAGGCTTTCAGCATGCATTGGCTATGTTGGCGGGTGTCATTACTCCTCCCATGATCATCAGCAGCAGCGCCAATCTGCTACCTGACCAGAAGCAGTACCTTGTCTCGACCGCTCTGATCGTCTCGGGAATCTTTTCTGCTGTCCAGATCACTCGTTTCAAGATCTGGGGTACTCCGTATGTGTATTTTTCCAGATCTATGCTGATCTTTTGACTGACTTGAATCCCTTATAGGTACTTCATTGGCACCGGTCTGCTGTCCGTCGTCGGTGTCTCTTTCAGTGTTATTCCCGTCGCCCAAGGCAGTCTCACTCAGATGTACGCCAATGGATTCTGCCCTTCCGACTCTGACGGCAATCCTCTTCCTTGTCCAAAGGGTTACGGAGCTATCATCGGCACGTCTGCAGTGTGTGCTCTTCTGAACATCTTGATCTCGTTCATTCCCGCCAAGTTCTTGCTGCGTGTGCTTCCCCCAATTGTCACTGGCCCTACGGTCATGCTTATTGGTATCAAGCTCATCAAGTCTGGTTTCTCTAACTGGATGGGTGGCAGTGGAGTCTGTATGACGGCTACTGAGGGACTGTTTGCTATGTGCCCGGATATTAACGCTCCTCACCCTCTCCCCTGGGGATCTGCAGAATTCCTGGGCTTGGGCTTCTCCGTCTTCCTGACCATCATTCTGTGCGAACGATTCGGTTCTCCTATCATGAAGTCCACCTCGGTAGTTATCGGATTGTTGACGGGTTGCATTATCGCTGCTGCCTGCGGTTACTTCGATCGATCCGGCATCGACGCTGCTCCCGTGGCCTCCTTCGCATGGGTTCACACGTTCCCGCTTTCGGTTTACGGCCCTCTCGTCCTCCCTCTCATGGCCGTTTATCTCGTTTGCGCCACCGAAGCCATCGGCGATATCACAGCCACCTGCGATGTTTCGAGACTCGAAGTCACCGGAAAGACATACGAATCGCGTATCCAGGGCGGCATCCTCTCGGACGGTCTTGCTGGATGTATCGGCTCTCTCATGACCATGACTCCCATGTCCGTCTTCGCCCAGAACAACGGTGTTATCGTCCTTACCCGCTGCGCCAACCGCAAGGCTGGTCTCGCTTGTGCCATGTTCCTCATTATTATGGGCATATTTGCAAAGTTCGCCGCATCTCTTATCGCCATACCCTCCGCTGTCCTCGGTGGCATGACCACCTTCCTCTTCAGCGCCGTCGCCGTCTCGGGCATGTCTATCATCACCCGTGGTGTGCCCTTTACCCGCCGCAACCGCTTCATCCTTACCGCTGGTCTCGCCCTGGGTTATGGAGCCACTCTTGTCCCCAACTACTTTGACAATATCTTCACCTACAAGGGCGACAACCGCTCACTTCAGGGATTTTTGGATGCCATCACCCTCATCATGGAGACTGGTTTCGCTGTTGCCGCCATCATTTGCGTCATCCTCAACCTTGCTCTGCCGGAAGAGATGGAAGACGATATCGATTCGGGACGCTCGATGACGAACGTTGCCATTCATGAGGAGGCTCAGAATGATAAGACCACCACTGAGCTGAGCAGAGAACATAGCATTGAGCAGCAGAAACAGGGCTGATGAACACTTTACGATCGTTACGTTCTTGAAAAGGAGTTGGTGGATACCCGAGCATATTGGTTTTATAAATACGCACATATACCCGTACATTTAATAAACGCCATTTCGGCTTGAACTGGACTCAATGAGGCCTGTGAGGTTGATGACCTGAAGGTATCTAATTCAAGATATGTGAGACAGACGACATGTACCTCGGATCCGCATTCTGCCTTGCCCCATCTCTGATAGACGCCACAATCTCTCACCTGATTTGTGAATCTCATATCTAGAAGCGTGCGAATCAGTCCCCAGAACGATATCGCCTTGGGCAAGGAAGTCCCCAGGTGAGGTCGTGTGAGTGGTAGCAAGAGTGCAAGCACAAGCCACTTGGATATCACAATCAACAAGTTTAATAGATTAAAACTAACCCCAAATTACATCAAAGGGAGTGCCTTAGATATCATCAGATTTTTGCACGCCCTCACGCCATCCTCCCCCAGTTAGATAGAGAAAACGCCAAGACTCCTCTGCTCCGATCCAGCCAGATAACTCCAACAACGCTGATGCAACCTGTACCATTCACCTCGCGGACAGAATCCTCATCAGCTCATACCTCCGTAGACGACATGTTGCCGACCCTCGTTCTTCTCCTTGTGGAACTTGTTGACGTCTCTCCTATGGAACTCCTGCACTTGTCCCCATAGTCCACGGTGACCCTCTTGAATGCATTTCTGTAGCTCTCCTTGCTTCTTGATCTTGCAGCGACACTGGTTTGGAGTTCCAACGAACTTGGCCCTCGCGGTGGGGTTGGGAAACTGGATGGTCAGGCGCTTGAGGCTCGACCAGTTGGCGTCGTCACTGGCTGCGGCTGGGTTGTTAAGTGCCAGGCGAGCCATATTCCAGTCCATTTCCCCATCCGAAGGCGAGGGTTCATATCGTCGAGCCATGAGATTGGCGTCGCCCTTGCGCTTCTCGATGGGCGCCAAGCCGCAGGCAGCTCCATCTCTGCCCGACTTGCGACAGTTGCAACGTTCCGGATTCAGGTTTGTGTCTTCATCGATCTGAACAGTCACAAAAGAGAGCTTGCCAGTCTGAAAGCTTTGCGTGAACAGGACGAGCATCGGCTTCGGAGGTCGACGGCGCAGCAGCACTCCAGTGGTGTTAGCTCCTGTAGAGATGCTGATGCTGCGGCCGTCGCTGTTGGACGAGTTGCTGTTGCTCGATATGCCGCTGGATACGCTAAAAGAGCGCCTGTTGTTCGTTCCATTTGTACTGTTTGATGGGGTTCCTATCAAAGTGCTTGATCGACGAGGCGAAGGGGGCTGTGGGACCGGTTTCCGGGGTATTTGACGGGGTGGACCTCCTCCAAAGGGAGACTGCCAGTCTGGAGGTGACGATCGAATTGGCACTGGCGAGGTCTGCCTTGGCCAGCCAAACGCCTCGGGGCCAGTAGCTTGTCGTTGATGGATCGTCGAGAGAGACGAAAAGCGACCAGAAGTCCCATTGCCTCCGTTGAGTGGGCTGCTTCCTGACATTATTGTCGGAGAGGATACCGAAAACCCGTTGCCATTGCTGTTAGGTGGTGAGCTACTTCCGGGAAGGGTGGTTGAGATCGAGGCCATAGAGCCACGGTTAGTGCGTGGAGGAACGGCAGAGCTCAAGGTAGCAATGGAGTTCTGTCGGCTACCATTGGGGCTTCTGGCGGTACTGGCAGCAGCATCGCTATTAGTGACTAGAGAGCCCTCGGTCTCTTTTGGAACCCAGAGTTGAATGGTGGCCTTCTCTATGAGTTTGTTGTCGCCAATGACAAACGCAACAACAACCCCATGGTGTGTTGAAGTGGACCACACCTTGTATCCGGTAATGGCTTGCTGGAACTTGAGGATGTCGCTCATATCCATGAAAGACATTCTTGCAAGCCTCTCGTCACGACGGATAAGGAGCTCTTGTGGCATGCCGGGGCCGGTTGGGATGTCGGGCATGGCATATTGGGGATTAACAATAGCCGAAGTGATGTCGAAGTCGATGATTTCAGCTACTGACTGTGAGTGGGGAGCTCATGATGAAGTTGGAATCTCACATACTCTGTTGTCTGGGCCGACCTGATGCTGTCTGTTCTGAACCTGACATGATGATCCTAAATCGACGCCCATCTTCACCAAGACGCCGGAGAAGTTTGGCCTTCTTTTCGACATTTGGGTGAGCGCCCCTCAGAGGTCTATAATCGGTTAGTTATCCGTCCAGCTCGACGTTGATATGACCGGCTTACACCTCGAGTAGTTCCTGCATCATCTCATCTTGAGTCACCACATCGACCAGAGGAGTCGGGTCTTTCTCAGGCCAGATGATAAACATGTCGCGCCTTAGTGTTTCAGTAGATAAATCTGGTTTAACAAGCTCGGGACCGAATCGACTGCATTCGGACGAGAGATCCTACTAGGGTCAGCAACAATCCCGAAAAAGACCTGACCCGAGGCTACTCACATCTTCAAGCTGTCGTGCGTAGGATGGCCAGTGTGAGATGTCCTTGTCGGCCTCCTGGAGAGCTCGAGACCCTTGGATCCTTCCAAACAGCCATATGCACTTGAGCAGATTTATATATTGATCGATGGGTGGAATACGCTCGGCGACTCGCATGCCTGGTTTGAAGTTGCCAGTACTTTCTCTGAAGTTCATAATGAAGGCATCAGATAGCTCGCCAAGTTCGAAGTCGCTCTCGGTGCGGTACTCTGAGTGACCAGTAAGGGCGGCAAATCGGAATTGTTCGGCAAGGTTCTCAGGAACATCTAAGAGGACTGTGGTGTGCTGCTCTCGCAATCTCAAGGCCTCATCGAGGTCAGGGATGAGAACTCCCATGAGTCTTTTGATATCATGATGAATGCCGTCGAGCCTGTAGGCGAGATCTGCATGCATGTACTCAATGTCTTGTCGCACTCGATAGAGAAGATCGCTTCATGATTGTTAGCCCAAACACATCGGCAACTATTCCCCACTACGTCAAACTTACATCTCGAACGGCTTCAAAATATGGAGGACCTTGGAGTTGTGCAAGATGATGCGCTGTCGCAGCTGGTCGGCAGTGGGTTGAACGAGAAGGTTCCATTCTAAGTTGCGGAACGGACCGCTCCCTCCACGATATCGTGCGTTTGATGCGAGTAGTTCGCGACATTCTTGGAGTGTGCCGTCATAGTCGCCGACAATCTCTATCAGTGATCTCCGATCCCATCGTACTCTTGTCTTTACGCCTTGTCTCTCTTTCTGGAGGGAAGACTCCGCCTGCGCAATCACGCTGCTGAGGATGTCGAGGTTCTCGGCGAGCCCTCTCACATCCCTCCCAAACTCCAGATACTGTTTTGCTAAAAGACAGTCAGCATGACTAGTTGAACGAAAAAGGAAGGAGAGAATCGATCGATAGAGTTCAGAGGACGTTGTGTGCAGGTTTCGTGCGCGAAGGAAGCCAGCGATGGCGATGTGCCCAGGGAGCCTTGCAAGGCAGCCCAACGTGGAGTTGGAAACACTGGTTGGAGCATTGGGCACTTACTTGCATTGTGATCTTCAGACCAACCGTTAACATAAATCTCCCAGGCTAGCCGCCCAAGACTGACAAGATCTCCAACCTGGAGAGGACCTGCCATCAGGTACGATTCCGCCGGCTTCAAACAAGGGCCTCAAGTGGCATCCGATGTTGGTGGAGGAGTAAAGGTGATCACTTGGCGCAGCGTCGACAAAAGTAAGACTATGGGAAGAGGTGGCGAGCAGGAACTCCCTCACAGGACAGATGCGTGGGTGGTATCCTCATAAGAGAGAGATCCATAAGCCAGGCTGTCGGTTGGGAGGCCACCGAGTGCACAGTAGGACAGGGCTTGGTTAGAGGGTATCCGAGGGGGATATCGCATCGGTCCTTCGCCTGAGAGGTGCGAAAAAGCAAGGGCCGAAGAGCCTCTTGAAATGGCAGGCAAGAAGTGGGTGTGAAGACTTGGTGACGGGGGCGTCAGACGCGTACAACTGGCTGAGACAGGACCAAACAGAGTGATTCCAGCCCTAGGACAAAGACAGAAGAGCTCGTGTGTCCTGCTTCCCATCAGGCAGCGGGGGTAACGGAGATTGGGAAGGATGGGCGGGTGTTCCGGGTGAGATGGTATCGGTCACTCATGCGGGCTAGCACACGCACATCTGCTTGAGCCTGTTGGTCTCGGTGGAGTGGGCGTTGGGAGGGGAGCAGCAATTCGAGGCGAGGCGGACGTCGTCCCATAACTATCTCTCATCCTGGACAACCGGCTCTCCAGTCATTGATGCTGCAGGCCTGCGGAAAGACGAGAGGGATTTTCCCTTATCAATGTCGGACAGAGGGCGGTTGATAATGGACCCTCGTCATCTTGAGCCGAGTCCCACATCCCAAGTTCCGAGCCAGCTTCCCCGCGTAAAGTCTTGATCGTCCCCAGGTCTTCAGCTCGGCTTGGCCCCGTCCGTTTTCCTCGCATGTCTGGGGGCTGTGCAAACGCAGGGGTAATGTATTGGTGGTTCAAGTGGCACAGGAGGCGCTAGGAACCCCATTATTAGCGGCCGGCTTCTGACGCGGTTGGAACGTATCGGCAAGGCAGACACATGGATAAGGCTGTAGGGAGCTCGTTGCCAAGCTAATGACGAATCTGCCTAGGACGGCATGGGTCACACGATGCGTGAAGAGGCTGAAGCGACGTGTTTTGCTTGGTCAGTTGTTAATCCTGGTTCAATGCTGTGCGCCCGGCTTTGGTGGTGTTTGTCGCGCCCTGCGTCCAGGATACCAGATGCGTTACTTAACTGTCCGTGTCCCAGATAACTGCAGTCTGGGGGCTGGTTCGCTCCTTGCCTATGCGTGTCTTTAATTGACTTGACAACTGCATCGACTTCATGCCAGTTCTTCGTTCGGTCTGGCTCTTGAACTGGCCTCAAATCTAGCTCCAGCTTCGAGTTGGCACAAGAGGCCCGTCGACGGCGACACAACAGCGCAAAGATGGACGACTTTGCGCAATTCAACCAGGGGCACCAGGCCGAAGCCCGTAATCGAGAGGCACAGGCCATGGACAGCGACATTGAGGAAATCATGGGGGATCCCGACAATCCCAACGAGATCGTCACGTTTGCGCCTAAGGAGGCGTTCAAGTTGGGATACTTCGACGTCGTCTGCTTGGTGGTGAACCGAATGATTGGTAAGTGTCTCTGGTATTTGCAAACACGCAATTGAGGAAGAGAAAGCTCTCGAAACTCAAGCAATTGGGCGATCTGGCGATGCTTTGTCGAGGTTGGATTTAAGTTGCGAGACTGGAAGGTGTCAGTGACAATCCAGGTGGGGATATCCGCTGTCACGGCAAGATCGGACGAAACCAAGGATCGATCGCTCTTGCTTGGCCAGTGCTTTCAGTTTCCATTTGTCAAGCGATCTTCATTCCTTGAACTTGGCGTCATCCCCAGATTTTGGATCGTTCTTTTTACCGACATTGCGATGGAACAATCCACTCTGCGCTGCGCCGCCGTTGTGCATCGTCACTTTTATGATTGCTACCCTGAAGCCGAAAAGATGCTGACCACGAAACTACAGGAACGGGAATCTTTAACTCGCCTCATCGTGTGATGGAAGGGACTCACTCGACTGGGGCCTCGCTACTCCTCTGGTTCGCTGGGATGATCTATTGTCTTGCCGGCACCCACGTGTACATTGAGTACGGCCTCAATGTTCCCCGATATGTCATCAACGGGGTTGAACAAAGTGTTCCCCGAAGTGGCGGTGACCTTAACTATCTCCAGTACGTCTACCGAAAGCCGGCGTACAGGAAGGGCACAATACTTCTGAGTACCTCCCTTTTCGCTATTGGCTTCATCGCATTGGGCAACATGGCTGGCAACTGTATCAGCTTCGCCATGAGAGTGCTCATGGCGGCAGGACAAAGTCATCCAGAGCCCAGTACCGTCAGGGGCGTTGCCATTGCTGTTGCTATCCTGACCTGCTTTATCCACACATTCTCACGAAGGGGTGGTATTATGCTCAATAACCTGTTGGCCATCGTCAAGGTCATGATCCTGTTGCTCATCATTGTTACCGCTATTGTGGCCGGTGCCGGTGGGTTGAAAGACACCAAAAATGTCATTTCCGACAACACAACTCCTTCAAAGGCCTTCAGCAACTCTTCGAAGGATGCAAACGGATATGCCCACGCATTTCTTGCCATAATCTTTAGCTTTTCTGGCTTTGAGCAGCCCAACTATGTTATGGGTGAAATCAGCCGACCGAGGCGGAAACACCCGGTTGCCATGATTCTCGGCATCAGCACGGTCATTTTGCTATACATGGCCGTCAACATTTCCTATGTAAGTCTGAGCTAGTCACAAATGGAAGCACGCATTTGCTAATACCTCTCAGATGGTTGTCGTCCCTGCTAAGATGCAGGAAGAAGACAACGTAGCGCAAGCATTCTTCGATCTCACCCTTGGCTCCTTGTCTAGCAGTGACACTGGGTTCCGAATCTTCAACGCCTTCCTTGCTATTTCGAGCTTGGGAAACATTATTGTCATGACATACACTGCTGCGCGCGTCAAACAGGAGATCGCTAAGGAAGGCATCATCCCTTACGCCAAGTTCTTTGCTCAGGATGGAGACATCTCTCTGGGGCGCTTATTGAACTGGTTCTACCAAAGGGGAATGTTCAGTTCTCTCTGGCGCATCCGCTGGTTCTCCCCCGAGGACCATCGTGAGAAGACACCAGTTGGCGCTTTCATCCTGCACTTGGTCTCGTGTTTCATTCTCATCTTTGCCACTTGGAGGATGAGCAATGACGATGCTTACGATCTGCTCACGAAATTGAGCGCCTACACCATCAATGCCTTCTTTGGCGTGTTCCTTGGCCTTGGTATACTTATCCTACGTTTCAGAGGCCCGCCAAAGACAGATGCTGACGCGCCTCGTAACACAACCTCACCTCCTCAGACATGGCGCCAAATGACAGGCAAGCATTTCAACCCTGTTCTTAGCGTCGTTTGCGCCACAATTTATACTGTTGGTGGTCTCTGGCCCATCGTTACAACTTGGATCAAGCCTACGAGCAAGATTACACAAACACTCACATGGTGGCTCGTGCCCACCATTTCGTGGTCAGTCATCGGAGGAGGCATCATCTGGTTCATCGGCTTCGTTGCGTTTGCCTGGCGTCGAAAGAAGAAGAGAAGCGAGATCTTCGTGGTGGAGAAGAAGCCCGAATTCGAGCTGGCCGACGACTTCACCGAGTCGGGAGGCAAGCCAAGTCGAGGCAGCGGGGGCTATGTGCTTGTCCACGAGACGGTGTACCACAGCTGGGAGGCGGATGAGAATAACGCCCTGAGAGATTTTGACACGGGGCAGTATCAGAATCAGGCAAAGGAAGTACCGATGCATTCGACGAGTCCATATGCAGGAACGGACTTTGAGGGGTTCTACGAAGGAGGTCATGGACAGCAGCACAACGGAGGAGGGTATGGAATGGGATACAGGGGTAACTGATATACTTTAGAAGCTGATGGATAATGCAATACCAGGAAAATAATAGGCCCATGGTGGGTTACTTGGGTTGGTGTTGGGGTGTCACAGTTATTTTATAGTTATTAAACTTCAAGTACTTTCAACCAGAGTCAACCAGAGATCATATCTATGACATTGGATGAGAAGACGCAAGCGTTTTCAATGCTACTCGAGACAAAATTCGATCAACTCATCAATCATCGTCCTCTCCCACATGGGAGATCTCGCAACGGTAACTGGAAAACCACCAAACCAGTGTACCAGACCACGGAACCTTGATCCACCCGTCAACTTCATCAACCGTTGACAAGGTCGCCTCCACCACATTCTTCCACTTGTTCATACGAAAAGACATCCCCCTGGAGTCTCCAACCTCGATAATCGGATCAAGGAGATCCGGTCGGACACTACCGACAACTCTCTTACACCCATCTCCATAGTGGAGGAGGATCCCCAGGATGCAATTCGGCAGGCCATCTGCCTCGCCCCGGCAGAAAGACAGCTTGGTCACCGCGCACAGCGCAGCCGACGAGTAGATATACTCGTCGTCGAGGTCGTCATCCCAAGGGGACCAGTATTCTTCATCGAAGCCCCCATTTTGCAGTTGGTAGTGCTGGCTGGAGCTTCTGAAGGGTACCCATGGCGGGTTTGCTTCGTTCGGGTCGGGGGACTCAAAGGCCAGTTGAGGTAGCTCGGTCAGGGCATCTTCAATGTAGATGCGTGACTGACTCGCAGACGGTGTATCTAGCAGAGTCCAGACGCCAGGATGGCGCCTCGAGTGTAGGCCAATGTTCCACATGCGACCCTGGCTTGTCTTCATCTATGAAGAGGTCAGTATGAATGGTTTTATGCGAAGGCAGTAGACGCACCACTAGAGACTGGATCTTTCGAGGTTCGGGCCTATCGTCGTCGTGGGTCTCGACTTTTGACTCCCAGAGCTCCGTCACCAGCTCGCCCTTGTCCATCGGCATGTACAGCCAGGTTACCGTCGGGTGTTCTGCTGCTGTCTCTTTGTAGAAGCTCATGTCTTCGCCAGGGAAGTGAGGGTGGATGACTCGAACAGTTTTGTACCAGCAAGCCGAATACCCAATGACATCTGGATGGTTGATTTCGGAAAAGGTGAACCGGGGGATGCGATAGCGATATCCCCCTTTGTGGATGCGGAGTCGTTTCTTCAAAGGTTGAGGGACAGCCCACATGTGTTCAGGCTTTACCTCCTCGGTGATTCCGTTTGTAACAGTTGATAGTTTTCGCAACTTGATGCCCTGACAAAATGTGAGCGTCGATTCTCATCACGTCGAGGGTTGGGGGGGGGCGTGTCCACTTACATCGGAGTGACTGTGAAGTTGTCCTGGTTGTCGAAACGAACTTGCCCACCACCACAGACCAGGCTCCGGAGAGACCTGAGGCGCTTCTTCAGAGTTCCCAAGCATTACTCTCCTGATGCCCAAATGATCTTGCGCGACGTACAAAGTGTCGATCTTGCTTGTCCGGGGCACAGGCACAGCTGTCACCCCCTTTGGAAACCGCAGGTTCGATAACTCCGCAACGTAGGCAACGCCATCAAACATGACATACCGAGCCCATATGGGGTACTTAACCATAGCCATGAACATGGGCTTTCGACGGGCTGCCAAGCTAGCGACGGATTCTGCGAGGGACTCGGCGTGTGACAGGGCCAAAGCTGAAGAGCACTCTCGGGCGATATCAATGGACACTTCGGGAGGCAGCCACTTCACGCTGTTCGACACAACTTGAGCAGTTTTCGAGATGAGCCAGTTCTCCCGTCGTTTGCGAACCACCTTTGAGGGGCCAAAGGTGCAGGCCGTCCGTTGCAGAACTTCAGGGATCCGAGATGACGCGATGGCATCGAGGCATTCACCGTGACAGACCACCCTCTCTCTGGTGTAGCTAGAATCTTGCAGCTTGATCATGTTGACCTCGTTTCTTGAGTCTGAAGTGAGACTGATGCTGGGAACCTCGTTCTTGTACCCTGGCATTGTCTCGAGTACTTCGATGGTACCCTCTGAATTCTGACGGATCACTGAGTTCGGTAAGAAGATGTAAATCCACAGAAATGGAGAAAAAGCCTCACCCAAGATGACAAGACCGTCACAACCAGAAACATCATTCTGGCAGAGACCGCACCAGGGTGGTAGCCAGTGCTTGGGACGGTCCCATTCACGGGGTACGCAGGTACCACACCAGCACATGTTGGAATAGCCTTTTGCGAAATCAAGAAGATATCGTATCGTTAAAAAGACTTATCGAGTCGAATGGCGTTATATCAGGAGATGAAATGTCGAGATGAAGAACTTCAAGGCAACAACGGTATAAATATGTCAGCCGTTGGTTGAAGTTGGTACGTGCAGCAATGTGAGAATAATGTGACGAGGGCCCGAACGATGTGTGAAATCTTCCGTTTTTGGTTAGCGTCAGATGTGAAATTTACCAAACTGGCAGTTTTCTCGTGTGAGCCATTCACTTACACGACGACCACAACGGAAAATAATCTACAATGGGAATATTTCCCCTTCGAGCAGGATCATGCTTAATACAAGATCAGAAAATAAAATGTTTCTTCTTTCAGCGAGATTTCCCACTAGCAGCGTCGGGTGAAGAAGAAGACGAAAGATAATGATTGATTGACGTCTAACACTATATCGGTGAGCCCCTGAGCTTCTGATTGCTCAGGGTGTTGAGGGACGACTTCACTTAACACCATCTCCTATATAATCTGAAAGAGCTTGACCTTCTGGACACTGTCATTTCTTCGGTTCCTGTAACTCAATATAAACAAGTTTTGCATAGTGATCGAAGTGAGGCTCAAAACGGGGAGAATCAACCATTCAAGTGGATATGAATTGCTGTATCTACACACACACACACACCAACAGTCAACCCCCATCCTCGCTCCCCCAAACAAAAAGCCCCAGGTCAAAAAGGCCACAACTCGCACGAAGAGATGCAAGAGGTTAAAAAAAAAGTATTTGACAAAGAAACCAAGAGATAGAAATAGGTACCTAAACGGTGAATTCAAGAATGACGCCACGCTTTGTTCTTCCCGACATCCCAAAAGGCCCAATCCATTTTTTTCGCATACACCCCTACCTACCCATAAAAGGTAACAATTGGATAACCCCGGATTTCTAGCTAAGATACAGAACCTCGTTCTTGCTTGACTGTGCTAAACTGCTTTGTTTTGTTTTGTTTGTTTGTAAATTTACCCCCGTCTTTCTCTTTCTGACTTTCTTTCATGAGCGCCCCTTCTCGTTCCCGCCGTTTTAAAGAAAAAGAACCGCTGTCGTTTGGACAAAAATTATGATATCATTACTAGATGTGTCGTGGCTGTGTGCATAAGTTTCTCATTGGAGATCCCTTGCTTTGCGAGCCAGAACGCGCACATTGTCGACAAAGCCCTCGACGAGCTCTTGGTAACGGTGCGGTTGTCCACCGCTAGCTCTGCGGCCTTGGTCGACGAGGACGGTGGGGTTGAGCTCAATCTCAAGTTCGTGTTCCTTTTCCATCCGCTGTGCGCCCTGAAAATAGTTAGTACCGTGTGTTGAGGGTGAATGTTGGGCATGGAAACTTACACCTGGGCCAGAGGCTGCATGTGTGACTTGAGTGAGGTCAACTTGGTAATGCCCGTGGGTGTAGCTGAGGCGATCTTTATTACGATCGGGTTGACGATCCGGATGATTCCCTAGTTGCTCCAGCTCCTCTACAGGACCGTCCCAGTTCATTTCGAGGTTGATGCTGATACGGCAGTCCATTGGGCACTGGGGGAAATGGATGTCGAGATCTGCCACACGCGCCTTGATGATCTTGGCGAGAACTTCGCGGGTCTTCTGATCATAAGTTACTCTGGCGCGGACGCTCTTCATTCTTGAGCCAAGACGACTTCGGATGCACCCGGGAATCCGTGCCTGCAGCTCTGGTGGAAGCTCGAAGAACCGGTCGACTTCTCGTCGGTGCTTATACTGAACCTGAACACGGTTGCCTCCATTAGGGGCGCGTGGATGAGTTTGTTTGACGATCTCGTTGAGGAAGTCGTTGAAGTATTTGTGTTGTGCCTGTGAGTTGTTAGCATGCTTATATCAACATGCGGGATCATGCTAGACTCACCTCGGTCATGCTGCTTCGGAAGGCAACGCGCTGCGTTTCTTGCAAAACACATTCCGAGTCGAGAGCGCGGTCTACTCGATGGTTCGTATCCTTGTCAATGAGTGTGCCCAACTTTGCCTCAATCTCAAACTGGATGTTTCGGCTGATAATCTCGCCCATGTCGGGAATGCTGATGATGTTAACAAACAAGAAGTCGGCCACTCTTCTGGAAATCTCCTCGTATGGCTTGACACCTGTGATGCTGGGCTCCCAAGCACCCAGAATGTCTTGCGGTCCGGCTTCGACGGGAGGAGCAGGGGGAGCGGGTGGGTTGGCTCTTGTTGACTCGGGAGAAGCATGGCGACTGGTGCGGCTGCTGGCCTCTGGCTTTCCGTTGATATGTGAGTGCACTCTCTTTTGCAACACAAAGTTTGCGTGATTGGGCATCTTGTTATTCAACTCTCTGACATCCTGCGCCCAAACAGGTGGCTGGGCGCGATTCCTTCGCTTCCTGCGCGCTTGAACTGCGGGTGAGCTTGGAGGCTGTGATCCACGAACGGATTGAGTAGCATGGCTGCCATTGACTCCACTGGGCCGAGCACGCTTTTCCTGATGCTCAGGCTCTTCTTTGGGGCTTAGGTCGCGATCCTCGAGCTTTCGCTTTGCCGGGGTTGTCGCGCGGTCACTGTCGATAGCCATGGGTTGAGGAATGGAGGCCTGCCGGACCTGCTGCGCCTGCTGCGCTTGTTGGACCTGTTGCTGCTTGGCTTTGGCGTCTGCTGCAAATGCGGCGAGGGGGTCGGGGTTACTTTGGAGCGATGGTACACGTGTTTTTGGACTGACGGATGCGCTTGGTGCTCGTTCGCTGTGAGACTGAGATCGTCGGTGCATGTCCGGGGCAGGCGAGCCGTAGCTACTAGATATACGCTTGACCGGCGGGGGAGGAGGAGGAGGTGGTGAGCTTTGTACCTGTGCTTGTACCTGTGCCTGTGCTTGCGCTACTGAAGCGGTAGTCGCGGATAGCCTTTGTTGATAGGGACTGGGCGGCTGCGCAAAGCCACTTGCGTTCGAAGGTTGTCGAGATCCAGCAGACAAAGGAGGCCCAATCGGTGTCGCAGGTTGGGATGGTTGTCGGTTGTGATTGTATTCGCCAGGAGGCGGTCGCGAAGCGGCGACGGGGCTACCGTGACTGTACGGCGGTCCGTATGGGTGCTGGGATTGAGCAGAGGTGGGCGTAGGAGTTGAGTGCGTAGATTGGGAGCGTTGATGAACAAAAGGTTGAGTGTTAGTCGCAACGGGTGGAGTGTGCGGAACGCTATGCTGCTGTTGCTGCTGCTGGGCCGCGGCATAGGCAGATGGATGAGCTTGGGGCCCGCTTGGGGGACCTTGAGAAAAACTTTCCCGATACTGCGGTGGGTACTGTTGACGCTGAACCGGGCTGGCCATCTCCGCAGGGGGCTGCGTAGGGGGGAAAGGATATCCAGCACCAGCAGATCCAGATGGAGTTACCACAGTTCGATAGGGAGACTGAGCTGGGCCTGGGCCACTGGGCGAGCGCACGTCGTGAAAAGAACCTGCAGGTTGAAGAGGCGGCGGCGCAGGACGCCCTGGATATGGACCTGGCCCAGGCGTTTGATACGGTGAGGGAGGGGGGTATGCCCCGGCAGGGGGTTGATGAGGCGACTGCTGAGGGTGCGACGGCGGCCGCGACTGTGGTCGTGACTGGGACTGTTGGTGTTGATGATGGGGAGGACGACCACCATGCGGAGGATACTCCTGCGGTACCGGCTTGCCTGGCGAGGGCTGAGGTGGTGGTTGACGATTATAGTCGCGATAATACTGCGGAGGAGGAGCCCCAGCCGGACTCTGAGGCGGACGATGATGCTGCTGTTGCGGATGAGGCTGCGAATGGTGTTGAGGCGGCGGCGGAGGGGGTTGTTGCTGTTGCGGCTTTGGAGGAGCTTTGGCCGGAGCGCGGTCGCCGGCATCCGACGTGTTGAGGACAGATCGAAGATCCATGGCGGTGGATTGAAGCCGAGGGTGGAATTTGCGACAACAAAAGGTACGCCGCCCTAGGTCGGCGCGAAGGAAGACGACGACGACGACGACAGAACAATATCAGCGGCAATGACCCGTCTCGCATCAAATCGTCGTCGACGCGACAAATGGACAGATGGTTGTGTCCGCGGTCGAAGCGGTGGTTTTGTCGGTGGTGGGCGATGGAGGGCGTTCGTCGCGCCAGGGAGAAGGCGTCGCAAGCGGACATGGATGACTGGGATCTTTAAGCCGCCATGGCGAGGCTGCCACGCTGTCGAATTGACGTTTGACGATTGATAGACGATGGTCGCGAACGTGATGAGATGATTGACACGGCTGGAAGACGGACAGGAAGGAGAAGCTGACGGGTCGTGTGCGCTGGAAGCTGCGTGTCATCAAGAGGCCATGATCGTCTTGCTTGCCGGATTTGTTGGTGTCTTGTCGTCGTTTTCTGGCCCAGGCGACAAAGAGACATGGGCGACAGCCTGGCGCTAGAGCTCCAGGGATATATGGCCAAGCAGGTACCTAGGTATGGAGGTCAAAAATAAACGAGACACCAAAACGACAAAGATGATCTAACTCTTCTCCAAACGTATCTACAAAATTTACATAGATACCTGAAAAAATACCCGAATCTAAGAAAGATATTAGATATTTATTATAAATTACTTTACTGCTCTTCTTATATACTCATTACTTCCTTCGAAGCAGGATAATCGAAGATGAATCTCTTTGCGTGGCAAAATTTGTTAAGGATTTTCTTTCTTTTTCTTTTTGGCGGCCATGCTGCGAGCCTGCGACTGATGGCGGATACCTGGACCAACGGGCGAATCAGTATGGCGAACGAGGTACCACTCATTTCGACCCTGGGGAGCTTAGCACAATTTCAGGTCAGGTTAGCCCTGAGGTGAGACGCGCTACTTGTCACTCCTCATCAGGGCCTGGCAGCAATGCGCCAACAGAGCAGCAGGCATTAGATACCTGCCGTGCGCTTGTGTTCTATTTCAGGGGCTCAACAATGGTCTGGTCCTCAGCCTTGTCGCCAGTGATTCCTCATGGAGCACTTCTCTTTGCAAGATTTTGTTTGCAAAAAGTTTCAAGCTCCGTGCTCGTACCTCGACGTCATCCTTGTTAGTAGGGGTCTTGGGGAGCTCCTGTGAGCTCAACTTGTGACGATAGGGACGATCATCCTGATACTGATGCAGAATAAAACTACCGAACGTATCAATCTGTGATAAAGCAACAACCTGGTAAGTCGTGAGTCATGGAATTAAATGTACTGCTGATCGCCTTGTGCTCTGGCCTTACTTTTGTCTTGCTCCCCGAGGCTGAAAGATGCATAAGGTGTGTAGGTAGGTAGAGCTCTAATCAAGCATGTGCACTAGACAGTCACACGTGAGAGAGCTTAAAAGGAACTTTAAAGGCCAATCAATCTCTCGAAATCATGATTTGGCAGCGAACAAGATATTGAAAGATTAGGCTTCGATCCCATAGTGGTGGTTATGATACGGGGAATCCATGCATATGTCCTCACCTTGGAGATGCGAGACTGCACGTGCTTCTGGGTTTCACTCGTCTATGCGATACTAAACGCAAGCCGCCGAGAGTGGCTGCTCAATTATGCCAAGATTGACTGTCCCGCACCCGCGCTTTGCGCTGAATACTGAGTCAAGCCGCGTTTTATCAGCCGTGTCTATGTGACGCAACATGTTCCCTGTCGCGTGGAATCTCGCGATGCTTCCATGCGATACCCTCTCAAGTCACGTGGGCGCTGACTCAGTGAGGGGTGTTATGTAATCCTGCACCTGCCTGGAAGCTCTCAATGGTCCGTGCACCCTCTGCAAGGCAGAGCTGTGCCTGACGTGGACGTCCTCGAGTTACTCTTTGGAGCAAAACACCAACCGATCCATCTTTCTCTTATTCCCCAATTCTCTTATCGTCTCCTTTGTTGACCCCATCATCGACTCCTCCGTATCCGGGCTCTGCATATGCCCCTGGGCCTGTACGGAAATAATCCCTTTTCTTCAAACCGACCACTTGTGCCACAGCAACCGCTCGCGTCGCCTCTCGCTCTGCTACAGACCTCCCTCGCACGTCCCTACGACCCGTCGCGATCCCTCAAGATGCCTGGTATCGTCTCGGCGACCGGCGTCCTCGCCTTCCTCACCGATGAGGAGCCGGAGCTCAAGGTCTTCGCCCTGCAGACCCTCAACGATGACATCGACACCGTCTGGACCGAGGTTGCTGCTGTGCTGAGCCAGATGTACGTCATGGTCACGACTCGATCTTGCTGTTCCTGTGTTCCCACAAACTGACTTTCGTGTTTCAAGTGAGGCTCTCTACGAAGACGAGTCCTTCCCCGAGCGGCAACTCGCTGCCCTCGTCCTTGCCAAGGTCTACTATCACCTCCAGGCCTACAATGACAGCATGGTATTCGCTCTCGCCGCTGGCGACCTCTTCAAGCTGGATGCTCCTGGCGAGTTTGAAGAGACCATCATCTCCAAGTGCGTGGACCAGTACATTGCCACCACTGCTGCCAAGAAGTCGACTCCCCAAGCTTCCAAGACGACCGACCTTCCTGAGCTTGCTACCACCTTCGCCAGCGGCACCGACGCCGTGATGTCGCCCACAACGCCTTTCTCCCAGACGACTCTGCCCCCCAAGTCACTTCTGTCCCGCGACTCTATCGACAACACCATGCTTGAGGCGACCTTCCAGCCTGTGTTCAAGCAGGGTCGATCCGGCTCTATTGCTGAGCTCCCCGCCCAAGCCACCGACTCGCTGCAACGGGTGATCGATAGTCTCTTTGAGAGCTGCCTGCAAGAGGGCCGGTACAGGCAAGTGGTGGGTATCGCTGTAGAGGCCAAGAACCTTGATGTTCTCCGACGGGTCATCAAGCGCGCCAGTGACGATGAGAAGAAGGCCAAGTCCAACCCTCTGGAGAACGCTCCTGGCCCCACCGAGGACTTGATGGAATACACTCTTGGCATCTGCATGGACATTGTCCAGGAGAGGGGCTTCCGAACAGAGATCTTGAGCTTGATTCTCGATCTCTTGAACGAAATCCCCAATCCCGACTACTTTGCGATTGCCAAGTGTGTCGTGTACCTCAACTCCGACATCGAAGCTTCCCGCATGCTTCGCACTCTCGTGGAGAATGGTGATCGCACCTCGATCGCAAACGCCTACCAAATTGCCTTTGATCTCTACGACAATGGAACACAGGAGTTCTTGGGCAATGTCATGGCATCCCTGCCCTCTGGAATTCAGGAGAAGCCGGCCACAGACGAGAATGCTGAGGAATCCAACGAAAACCAATCTCTCCTGCAAAACAAGGAGGAGTCTCCCTCGGACGAGCTTCCCGATGAGACAGCCAAGGCCTACCGCAACATCAAGGCTATTCTCGACGGCAGCAAGACGATCCGCTTGAACCTTGAATTCCTCTACCGAAACAACCGTACCGATCTGAGCATCCTGAACAAGGTCCGCGATAGCCTCGAGGGCCGAAACTCGATCTTCCACACCGCTGTCACCTTTTGCAATGCCTTCATGAACCAGGGAACTACCAACGACAAGTTCTTCCGCGACAACCTCGAGTGGCTAGGCAAGGCTGTTAACTGGTCCAAGTTCACCGCTACCGCCGCCCTTGGTGTCATTCATCGAGGCAATCTCACTCAGTCGCGTAAACTGCTTGAGCCCTACCTACCCAGGCAAGGTGGACTTAGCAGCGGTTCCATCTTCAGCCAGGGTGGTGCTCTGTACGCATATGGACTCATCCATGCCAACCACGGCGACGAGGCCTTGAGTTATCTTAAGAATCAATTCGGCCAGGCGGAGGAGGAGGTTGTCCAGCATGGTGGTGCTCTTGGTCTCGGTATTGCCGGGATGGCTACTGGGGATTGGGACATTTTTGAGAAGCTCCGAGAGGTTCTCTTCCAGGACTCTGCTCTCAATGGTGAGGCTGTTGGTCTGTCAATGGGCCTTATCATGCTTGGCACCGGAAACGGCAAGGCTCTGGAGGACATGATCACCTATGCCCACGAGACCACACACGAGAAGACTGTTCGCGGTCTTGCCATTGGTATGGCTCTCATCATGTACGGTCGCCAGGAGGGAGCCGACGTCCTTATCGAGGGTCTCCTCAATGACCCTGATCCGACACTGCGATACGGTGGTATCATGACCGTTGCCCTTGCCTACTGTGGCACTGGCAGCAACAAGGCCATCCGAAAGCTTCTTCACATTGCTGTCAGCGATGTCAACGATGACGTGCGCCGAATTGCGGTGATGAGTCTGGGCTTCATTCTCTTCCGCAAGCCGGGAAGTGTTCCTCGCATGGTTGAGCTTCTGTCCGAGTCTTACAACCCCCACGTCCGATATGGTTCCGCCATGGCCCTGGGTATCTCTTGCGCTGGTACTGGTCTTGACGAGGCCATCGACCTCCTCGAGCCCATGATGAAGGACCCTACAGACTTTGTGCGACAAGGAGCCCTGATCTCTCTTGCTATGATTCTCGTTCAGCAGAACGAGGTTCTCAACCCCAAGGTGTCATCCATCCGCAAGACTCTCAAGAAGGTGGTTGGCGATCGCCACGAGGATGCCATGACCAAGTTTGGTGCTGCTCTCGCTCTGGGTATCATCGACGCTGGTGGCCGCAACTGCACCATTGGCCTCCAGACTCAGACAGGTAACCTCAACATGGCTGGTATTGTCGGTATGGCCGTCTTCACCCAGTACTGGTACTGGTTCCCCTTCACCCACTTCCTGTCCCTGAGCTTCTCGCCCACATCCATCATCGGATTGGACCACGACCTGGAGATCCCCGACTTCAAGTTCCACTGCGCGACAAGACCTAGCCTTTTCGAGTACCCGCCTGAGCAAGAGGTTAAGGCAGAGGAGGGACCTGCTTTGATCGCTACTGCTATCCTTTCTACAACTGCCCAGGCCAAGCGACGTGCCCAGAAGAAGGAACGTGCTCAGCGAAGAGAGAGCATGGACATTGACAGCGCCCCCCCTAAGAACGTCGGCGACAAGATGGACGTGGATGAGGACAAGAAGGAGGGTCAAGAGAAGGAAGCGGCCGCCTCTACCGACACCAAGAAGAAGCCTGAGAAGGAGAAGGTTGGCTACGAGATTGAGAACATGACCCGTGTTCTCCCTGGCCAGCTCAAGTACATTAGCTTCCCGGCTGGCCGATACAAGCCTGTCAAGAAGGTGAGAATTACTGATGTAATAGTTGTGATGATTTGAACTAACGTTTTATAGCCTACCGGTGGCCCTCTGCTGCTCCATGACACGCAGCCTGACGAAGAGAAGTCCCTCTTGGAAGAGAAGCTCAAGAAGGTGACAATCGAGCGGGCTCCTGTTGTTGGCCAACAAGGTACTCGTGGTGGACGATCTGACCAGAGACGGTCGCTGCTTGAGGGTCTTGTTGACCCCTCGCGGCCAGGATCCAACAGCGCCATGATCGGACAGCTCCTGCGCAACCAGAGCCGAGGCTTTGCCCACCTGGGAGCTGAGCCCCAGACCCCCGGTGGTGTGGGATCCGGTGCTGCCGCGGCAGCGGGTGTGCTGACGGCAGTCGATGAGGATAACGAGGGTGATGAGGAGGCCAAGACACCTCGTGAGTTCGAATACTTCTCCGACGGTGATGATGACGATGATGAGGAGGAAGAATAAGAGTAATCTGCTGGAACCGGGCGTCTCTTCAAGATGGACATGGGTATGCTATGTATACTACAGGCAGGCCATGTTCTGGAGGAAGTTGGATTGTACAACTAGAAGGGTCGGTGAAGGAAATAGAGGAGCTCAGGGCGAAGGCACCATGGTGTATAATACGTCTCGGAGGGATATGCACACGGTCAGAAGAATAGAAACTATCGGACTTGTCCATCATGACAGGGCGAGTCTTGTCGATTAATGAATGGACCTTTTTGATTGATGTAATGACCAACTTTTGATGATTTACAGGGGACAACCGTGTGGCTCTCGATGTAATGCCACCCAGGACATTAGGTCGACGCTATGTTATCCAAACTTCACAACACCAAACGCCTCTACTCGATAAGAGTATCGCTAAGAGTTCCCATACAACTTATCCATGCTTTGGTGGTTGACTCACTGCCCTCCCTGGACATTCAGTACAGACCTTCATGCGATGCCAAGCTGTAGCGAGATTCCCGCGGATGTTCCAAGTGGCGGCATGGCTCTCTGGCTGCGTGTTGTAGGACTCATCCGTGGCCTTGACCACGAATGTCGTACATCGCTTCTTTTCCTTCGAAGCTTCATCTCCCTGGAATGCCTCAAGCGGCACATGGCCATCAAACTTCCAGCGTCGCCAGGCCCAAGATCCATGACCAAGGCAAGGAGACGGGGCGCCGTCCTTTGTGGTGCAGTCAGGGAGGATAGAGGCCTGGGACCAAGTCTTGCCGTTGTCAAGGGAGACGTCGACTCGAATGATGGAGCGGCCGCCTCCTGAGTATGCGTAGCCTGTGAGCGCGGCTGTTTTTGTGTGTACCTCAGAGTTATCCTTGTCGGACCTTGTCCAGTCGCCGAGCTTGCAGGTTGTAATGGCGCTTTGGACTGGCAACTCTTGGATTGCAGGGGCAGTATCCCAATCTACATGTGTCTGATTGGGTCCGAAACATTTATAGTCTCGTCGCTGCCATTGCGTTGTGCTCTCCTCGTCGCTGAGGGCGATGTGGTTTAACCACTTGACTGACCGTGCGGCTACATGACCGGGCACGATGGCTCTCAGGGGAAATCCGTGGTCGCGCGGGAGTGGCTGACCGTTCATCCCGTAGGCGAGAATAACGTCGCCTTGAGGGTCAATGGCTTTCTTGATGGGAATTGATGCGCCGTATGCTTCTAAGCCGGAGAATTGAACGTGCTTGGCTTCGGATTCGCCGGTTAGACCGGACGATAGGTCGAAGCCTGCATCTGCGAGCACATCTGAGAGTAAGACTCCTTCCCAGCAGGCATTAGAGATGGCACCGGCTGTCCAGGGGAGACCGCTCGTCTTGTGTCCGGAACCTTCGTTCATGTGGCGACGTCGATTGCCAGAGCATTGAAGTACAGCAGTGACCCTTCGAGGTTGAAAACGAGTCTTGAGGTCTCCTAGAGTATACTCCTTTGTGGTGCCATCAGGTAGTTCGACAGTGAGGGTGTGTGTATCCGCGTTCTCAGGGATGGTGGGCACCCACATGTGGTTGCGAACATAGAAGAGGTCATTAGGGGTGAGAAACTCTGTCGTCATGACATCTGCCGGTGTTTCCGCATTTCTGGGCTTATCCGTCATGGTGATCAAGTCTGGATGTCGGCTAGGATCGTCGGCGAAGGGATCTTCAATCTCCTCCTGTGCTGGCTTCCCATTGACTAGGTCCGCAGAGTCGACGTAGCCGATAAGGTACTGATTCAGAATATCATAGACATATTGGTTCTTGTGAATGGCAAAGATATCCCAGTAGGGATTTATAGAACCGCCTGCAGCACGGAGGATGACATTGCCTCCAGGATGAGCGCCAATCCACTCGGTAATATCGTAGACCTTGTCATCGTGTATGACCCAAGGGTTGTCAGAGTGAGCATCGTGCTTGCGGACTTCAGAGATGCGATACCGAGGGAGAGAAGGGTCGCGGGTGTCGGAGGGAGCGTCGCATCGTGTGGGAGGAGCTTTGGCGAAGGTGTATGCAGTGTAGAATGAGGCGGCTCCGGCGAGGAGGATGGTGATATAAGCAGTTGGGTATCTTGATGTTGTTGTACGAGGGTTTGTCGACGCGGTTCTCGCTATGGGGGAAGTAGTAAACAGGCGAGTTTGTGCCCTCGTAGGAGCTTGTGGGATAGGCAAGGATCGTGAGCGCCTGGCCAGGCGTAAGAAAGGTCGTGAGAACATGGCCAAAGCAATAGGGTTCAAGATATCGAAGGACGAAGCATCACCAATTGAGGTTCCGGGACTTTGTGCGACGGTGATTTCAGAACCACCTGACAAGCTATCCCCAGTCAACGAAACAAAATTACAAGCTGACGTTTGCAATGTCAGATCTCAAAGATGAGATCCATGTCCGGGGGATGTCAAGGCCATGTTTGTTTCGCAGCGGCGGTCAACCGGATACAAGACACGTGGACGAACGCCGGAAGTCGGGAAACTTGAGAGGGCAAGCAGAAATGCCGAGACAACGAACAATCATCGTGAAAGGGTTGTACGTCTCTCTGTGTGTCGCGTTTGTAGGTAACCCAGCTCTTTTTTGGTCGCCGATTAGAGGGAAGCAATCGCCGATGGATGCCGCAGGAAGCCATGAACAAGTACGTCACTTGACATGCTTGATTGGGATATGATTGGTCGACACACCGAAGGTGACCCCAAGTGGAAGCTGTCTGGAGAACTGGGGTAGGCCCCTGTAAGTCACCTGCAGCCACTTTTGAGATTAGCGATGCGACGTGATAACAAATGTCCTTCATTTTAGAGGTGAAGCAATCGCCGAAGGACTCTCGTTTTCTATCTCGGGGTCTTTTTTGCTATCTTTGGTGAGACATACGTATCTCAAGCTGACCGCTCATGTCTTAGCCCCCAATGCTATGAGCTCCTCTTCTACCTTGACCCAAGTCCTCGGCAGTAGAGATCCCTCAAGCCAGTAATTCCCCTCGTGATCTTTACCCTTGATCACCATGACATTCCTAGTAACTATACTCTGCTTCATAGTAGAGGGGGATAACTGAACCATGGTACCTGGTTTGTTGGTCCTCGTCTCCGTCTCCTCACCCTGTCGAATCACCGCCGGACTAAAGTCGGCTGCCTGCATAATCTTTGCTTTGGTCCAGTTGCTGACGAGTACGAGCAACATGTTGGGCTCTCCGAATAAAAGGGCTGTATCTTTCTTTTCCTTTTCTGCGATGAGAGTTCTCATAATCGCTCTGAGTCGGGGCTCGGTCGTTTGTGCCTTGAGATGTTGACGGTTCGCAAGGGCTATTGGACCTATTGGACCTCTGGCCATGATTGGTGAGAGAAACGTATAAGCTGCGGTTGCCAAGTTCTGGGTGTAAACACCAGTCGTTTGCATCAGGGACTTGATCCGATATCTCAAGTTGACTGTTGTAAGTGTCGTCACTGGGAGCTGTCGGGGATCCGATGATGCGATGAGCCTTGTTGTCCATGCTGCCAGCACATCGCCTTCGCTGAGGAAAGGCTTCTAGTCGCCAGGAGAGGTCGTGATGGTAGTATCTCCCAAAGCCTGGCACATCAGCTTTGCGATAGCCTCTTGAGGCAGAAAGATGGACTTTGATTGACAAGCTCCCTGCCAGAGGAGGTCCCAGAGGAACCGGAGACCAAAGAGAACCAGCTTGAAGCCGCTGGTACGTTTTTGGGCGAGATGCAATTCTTCTTGCCCTGTCTCTTCTGACCCTCTCGGTGGTTCAACTATGTCGTAGACCATGTCGTCTTTCGCCCCAAGAACAGGGAGGACCTCTGACTCTCGCCCTGCCATGACAAGAGACCAATTCTTCAGCATCACTTGAAACCCCACGGCATCCATGGCAGAGTGTGGCTAGACAAGTGAAACAAGGGTTGCATCTGAGAAGGACACGATCCGAAGTGACATTTGAGGTTTGTCGCCTTCGAAAAGGTCAGATCCATTCACGGGATCATCTTTCGTCACTACAAACTCCTCAAACTCTTGGGCTCCAGGTTGAATCGATGGCTTCTCAGTAACTTTTGGCATCTTTTTGCCTAGCGGGTGGTTGTTGATACTCATGTCCAATGTCTCGTGTGTATATCTCACAGCTGGTCTTTCCGAGGTGAACTCCCGGGGAACATGAATCTCAAGTCTATCATTTTCCTAAAAAATTGTCAGATTAGATCATTTTGAGGTACTGAAGGGTGTACATTTAGTCTTAGTCGACCACCAAACTTCTTCCAGTCGCCAATCTTCAACAAGCTCGTCAACGATGAATGCAGCTTCTCTGGGTTGAGAACATCATTGAAGCAAAAGGTCCACGTCAGTATAAGGTCCCGGAAAAGGTGTGTGTCGTCGAGGAGAGATGTTAGATACACATGGTCATTATCCACCCTGGGAAGCTGGCCTCGTTGCGGGTTGGTCCCAAAGAGTCCCCGGATGGTGTCCATTGATGATCGAGCTCTTGAAGGTTGAACGACATGCCTGAGCTGAGTGATCCGGGCGGCTTCATGGTTATTTAAAAATCCCTGTACCAGGAATTCCACTCACGCGTCTTACTTTTTGACTCCAATTGTCTACGCGTGGGCGGAGTGTATGACTCGTCTACATCTAGTGCTGATGTCCAAACCTTGGCGAAGTGTGGACTAATGTCCTGGAAGCCCTGACCAGGATTTGAATACTCAAGCGGATGATAAATAACGATGAGAATGTTGGTTCTATGCCTAAGCAAGGGCGTATTGATCGCGTTGACAGTCCCCCTCTGGTCATATTCGGATAGGGGGATACGATGACCGTGAGACTTGGCTGACGTTCAAGATTGATATAAAGCCTTGTAATTGATCGGATAGCCGGCAGTTTCGGACGTGTGGCCATAGACTTTATTCCGCTCAAGTTCTTGGTTAGATTGGGCGTCCAACTTTTGTATTGTCAAGTGTGTGTCTAATAGCCAACTCGGCTACACACTCTATCCTGACGTTGATTAAAGCCCCCAACAGATGAATGATCAGAACAGCCATGCTCATAAAGTTGAGAGGGTCACCATGGCTTCCATGGCAACAACCTCCAAGAAAGGCTTTCACCAACTCCGAGTCAACAACGTTTCTTCCACGGTCAACAAAGTCCTCGGCCCGGCTTCTTCTGTCCCCGTCACGGCAACTTTTCCTCGATGCACCGAAACCCACGGAAGAAAGGAGATGTCTTTGCGGTATGCTTTCGTTGTGTACCGCCGAAAAGGTTATTCACATCCAGCACTCCCTCCAGCGCCACCATCCGATCCAAAGCCATCACCACCGTATGACCCGTGTTCCAGAGCTCCAGAAAAATAATCCGACCCTGAGCTTCCAGCAGCAGTGGTGCTGGATCCCTTGCCGCAGTCATCTGCTGAACTGCTACCGTGTCGTGTCCCATGTCCAAGTTCGAGATCGATGCCGGCTTTGAAGGCGGATGAACCTGTTGTGACGAGTTTGACTTCATCCAGAGGTCCAGTGAAGAATGGCTCATTTTCCTTTTCCTTTCCCTTTGAAGTCCCCTTGGATGTGTCGGTAGGACTCTTGTCTGAAGAAGACATGGAGTGCATCCTCTTAATAATAGCAGCACTATCAAACTCCTTCTCAGTCGAATCCTTTCTCTTTTCATTCTCCTTCTTCTTATGATACCGCTTATTCTCAACCTTGCGAAATTGATCTGTGAAGAGTATCCAAGCCTTGTAGAGGTTTCTCGGGTCCAGCATGATCTTGGGCATGGTGACGAGAAGTAGCTTGATGAACTTTCCCAACGTCGTCATGGATTCTTGGAGTTCTCCTGTTTGATGCTTGCGGAACATGTCGATGGCTATCATGCCGACAAAGGCGAGGAGCATCAGGCCGAGGATCGCGTAGGAGAAGATGCCTGTTCGGAGGTCTTGGGGGTCGAGGAGCCAGGGGTTTTGGCTCTCGAGGGGCCCGACGGTGTTTGGGACTGGACTCATTGTGATTTCGAGCGAGGGTTGTTATCGTGATGAGAAAATCGAAATTTCGAGTTGTTGTTATTGTTCAAGAGTGTTTAAGAGTCGAGTTGACGATGGTGATGGAATCTGAGCCATTACAACGAAAGAAGCCAAGTTGGGAAACAAGGCAAAAGGACAACAAGCCCCTATATAACTAACCCGAACAAGAGTCATCGTGCATGAGGAAACCTTGACCTTAGACTTTTCTAAACAATGAAGTTATTTCTATGCATTGCATTCTGCAGAAAGCTTGTCTCTCAATACTCCCGCGTTGAAGCTTCATGACTCAGTCGACATACATACAGTCCCGTGACTTAGCAAAAATATAGTAATCTGTATATGAATTTGGGTTTCAAGCAAGTTCAAAAGTATAAAAGGCTTTACTTCCGTTCCCGAGTTTAATTCACGCATGTTTGTTGTTGTTGAGGGTAAACAAAAGCACTTGAAGAATGCATATATAAAGAGAGGGGAGATGGAAAACTGTCACGGCAGTGTCAAGCAACTGGCAAACAGTAACAAACAATGGGATCACCAAACAAAGCATCTGCCACTGGAGGTGGTGATGATTCACCATCTCCATCTCCATCACTTCGAGCTTCATCTCTCCTCCGTCGTGTTGGTTCCGTGAGAGCGCACAAAAACGACCTATCTGAACGCCTCGGCCTTCTAAGAATGATGAGTACGTATGTTCTCACGCTTATAACGAGGTGTACTGACAATCAAGACCCTTCGAGCGCCCGCAGAAGGAGTAAATCCAACCCGCAGGTTGCCTCACCGCCAACTACGCCGCGGTTTTTCGTCCCAGAACCGCCTTCTCATCGTAGAGGGCTTCCTGCTTGGGACCGCGCTTTTGACGCAGTCTACCACAGCAGCAGCAGCCACACAGCAGCCTTCTCCGACACTCTTACCAGCTTCTTCGAGGACCACGGACGCTCAAGATCATCCTCGGGCTACTTTCGTCTCCCAGACGATATCCGTCGACGAATCTGCAACCTTGTCCTCCCCGTCGTCGATCGTCCCGTCCGTCTAAACCGCATCTTCTTCACTCGCGACGTCTGGCGCGAAGACGACCTCGCATCACCAATCGCCGCTCTCCTCCCCTTAGCTCCCTACCTCTCAGTCTCGTTTGCCTTTCGCGCCGACATTCTCGTGGCGTCCCTCCAAAGCGTCACGCTGCATACCGTCTTCTCGCCCTTTGTCGGATGCAGGGTTAACCCCCTCGCCACTACCTGGCTGAATCGCTATGGACCGTATGCGAAGAGTATTGCTGTCGAGGTTGACATGTCCCGTTTGGGCTGTGGACCTGCTGATAGCGCTACTTGTCTTCTTCCCGATGTTGAACACGTTGAGGATCTCGTCTGCGAGTTTGTAGACTCGCAACTAAGGCGCAAGGAATCTCTTCCTCTACAGGATCTGATTCTCCTCTGTCGACGCTTCTACGGCCGTCGCGGACCTTCACTGTCAAGACCAAACACAGGACGTTCTAGCGGAGCGAGCAGTTCCAGCAGAGCCAACTCGGCCGAAGACATCAGATTCCAGTCCCCCGAGATGTACGCATCCATGGACGAGCTCATGAAGCAAATGACCGAAGAAACAGTGTCGAGTCCGTTCGAAACACCCATGCCATCGCCGCTACCGCAAACAGAGTACTGTCCAGACTCGTACCTCCTTTTCTGCAACTACATAGTCCACCTCAAAGGACGAATCAACTCTCTACGAATGTGTGGCTTTGACGAAACGTATACGACGCGGTTCATGGCGACATTGTTTTCGGATGTCAGCAGCGGACAGGCATACCGGGTAGCACCATCGACGGTATGGCCTAGACTAAGCGGACAAAAGTCCTGTCTAGACGCGGGAGACGGATACACAATGCTAGACGAACACCAAGTCCAATCGGCCTTGAACGCGCCAGCAGCACTCCGTCCCTGGGAAGGATGTGTACAACTCCCTCCCCCTATCCTGGACAAAGAAGGAAACCCCAGCCTTCCACCTATTGTGGGAGATCTACAAAGACTGAGGACTCCATACGCAAGGACAGTCACGAGTCTATCCGAGCGGACATGCGATCAGATGCTCAAGGAAACGGGAGGACTTAGAAATGGATCCGACAAGAATAGCTTTCTACGGTTCATGGAAAAGTACGGCAAGAAGAAAAAGAAGAAGCAGAGGAGCTTGACTAGGGAGGTTTCTGCGACGTTGTGAGACGAGAGAAACAGGGAAACATGGATAGAACGGAAGCAGCAATGCATCTAGGTCATTAGGACATTAATGTGGGAGCATGTAAATACCCTCAATAAAGCGCGCTCAAGCAATCAAGGGCGCTGTTGATTTCCATCAAAACTCTCTCCTCTGTATTGGTATAAATGCCACGTTTATCATCCCATGTATCCATTCCATCATGTTATTGCTTCTGCAAAGACTGTGTGTTGTTAGCAGTTGAGCATCTGAACCAAGAATATTACTCACAATCGCAAAGCTACTCCTCGACCGAATCCTCTCTCCAAACAACACCAGCACCCAGGGGATAAGCGTCAACCCGCTGGCAATGCCACCCAGAACACAACCGGCATTCTTCAAGCCAAGGTTACCAAACATGATACCCGTAATCACCGGGAACGCCCCACCAAGCACATTGCGGCAGAAACTCTGAGCAGCCAGCGCCGAGGAGGCGTAAAGATGATACGTATCAGCCAGGTAATTAAACGTGGCCAGATACACCGAGTAAATTCCCCAATTAGCCAGACCAATTCCGATAGCAATCGAGTAGTGACTTGTACTCGTCGGGCTCAAGAAAGCGGCAAACAGCCCAGCAGGAAGCAGAAGAGACGTGATGCAAGCAAAGTACAATCGTGCCTCAGGAGCATCCGCTGGGAAATGTTTCCTCATAAATAGCCAAAACTGCGACACGGACTTTTCGTCGTCTTGACCTTTCCAGAGGGGATGCTTCATCAAGTTCTCTTGAAGAATGCCAACCACGGTCGCAATGATGCCTGATGCCATCATGGCGATGTAGACACGACTCGACATGTCAAAGTTTGCAGCGTAGAGGTACGGTACAACGGCAAAGGACAGGTAGAGAACGCCCCATGAAAAGGCAGCCCAAAGAGAAAAACAGAAAACAACGGGTTCCGTGAACAAGAGGTAAAAGGGGAGCTTCACCGACGTGGCAATCATCTGGCCCAGAGGGGGACGTTGCTCATCTGCCAAAACGAGCCATCGAACTCGCTGCAGGCGTCGTTCCCTGGACTGGATGCCATTGTACTCGAGTTCAGTATGATGGCCAGGATTGGTCTTGATCGTTGACGTGGATGAGCTGGCGCTCGTCTCTTCTGGGGTGCTGGTAACCCAAACTCCGTAGGCACCAGCCTTTTCCAACTCTTCATACCACTCATTCAGCTTCTTAGCCTTTCTCGACAGCAACACCGACCCTCGGGTCTCCTCAAAGAGAAACAGAATGGCAATCAACAGCAGTCCATCCATGATGACCTGATGCCAGAATGACCACTTCCATGCCAGGGTATCGTCAGTAAGGCCCTTCACAAAGGCAGCCGAAACCAATGGTCCAGCACCAGTTCCAAATAGAACCGATCCGCTGAACAACGCCATGGGGGTATTTCTTTCTTCTTTCTCCCACAGATCAGCGAGCACTCCTCCAACAACGGAGCTGAACACTGAGCCGCCGACTCCAACAAAGAAGCGGGCAATCAGCATCCCAGCAAGGTTCGGCATCACAGAGCAGACGGCCTGAAAGATGACATAGACAAACCCAGCAAAGACAAAGACGGGCCGTCGACCCCAAATCTCAGATACCGGAGCAAGGGCCATGGGAGCAATGGCAAATCCCATACAAAAAGTTGTGATGCCAACGAGAACAGCCAGATGTGATGCCCCTAAGTCCTTGGCCATTGCGGCTGATGGAGGCGAGTAAGCTCCAGCAGTATATGCTGTAAACATTGTAGCGATACATGACAACGCTAGTAAAATGTTCTTTCGTGCTGCCGGTAACGTAAAGGGTGATGCGTATGGCCTAAGGTCGGGGTATGGTGGGAGTTCCTGGGATTCGGAAAGACCTGCCTCTTTTGGCAGTGGTGGTGTTGGCAAGACGGTGTTGAGGGTCAGATATAGGTAAGTGATGGGGTCGTCGTCGTTGAGTTTCGGTTGTGGTGTCCTAGATGGACGGGTTCCTTCGATAACAATCTCAAGATCGCCAGGATGCCGATTCCAAGTGCCGCCGGTCTGGCCAGCCTTGATATCTTCAGCCATATCTTCCGTTGAAGTCTTTTTAGACTTCTTTTCGTGTGGATCTTGGAGTTCCTCGCCGAAAACGATCGTTGTAAGTCCTGACGTCTCGAGTTGTCACAGGACAAGTTCAGAGAGGAACAGACAAGAAGATAGGAGGAGGAGAGACGAAGAACATGAGAAAAATGCAGAGCTCCAGTCTCCGGGGGCACAACCCCGGCATTATCAATGCTGGGGTAGCGGGAGATGAGGAAAGGGAAACGGGATCTCGACGGGAATAATCTCTTCCTTGGCACTGGATCCGCCCTCTCCACGCTGGACGGCGAGTACGAGGCCCACGATTCGCTTGTGCGTCAGCTGCCGAGAGACGCTAGTGCAGATTTTGTGCACCCGAAGTGGCATCGAGGGTGAGAATCCCCATTGCGGCGCGGCACTGAGATGGATGGTAGCCGGCGAGGGAGGGACTGAGCGTCATGGTTTGGTGTTGATGAAGGATTGCCACCAGCATCCTTCAACAGACGTCTGATATTGGGCATGTCTCTCAACAGAAACCTTGAACAAAAAAGCAAAAAGCGATAGTTCCCGGGCAAGCATCCCAATTTGACATGCCGCCGCCCTACATGGACAAGTTGCATCATCCGGCATCCCTCCCGTTGTCAGCAACAAGACCCGACTCCCGTTCCCGGGGCTGGCGCCCTCGGGAATAACCTGGACGTGACGTTAGAGTCGGCGCCAGGGACGCCAAACGGTTAGCCTAGCCCTCTTAGTGGGCGTCTAGGCCTCTTGGCTTTCGGGCGCCATGACCGGCATTCTCGAGCTTCGGGGAGCTGCATCTTTTCGCACATACCCGAGGAAGAAGAGGCATCAACTGATTGGGCGTCGGGAACACCTCCAATCAACAGCTTGTCCAGAGAGAGCATGTCGTCAATGCCACCATGCCACGAGGGGCCAACAGTTTGCAGCTCCGAGAACACCAACTTTCCTTGGCGCAACCCGACAGACCTGCACGCTCAGACGCACACCCGGAAATGAGGGGTAGGGGGGAAAGGAATACGGGATATTTCCGACTATTACCGGGGGGCCCATCTCGCCAACAAAGATCTGAGATTCGAGAGATCTCGTGAGAGGTGATGGGGCGGGATTTCGGCTTTTGTTTCCCCACCATTTCCGCTTCGGATCTTGACCGCATGGAGGTGCGTAAACCAAGGGTTCTCCAAGTTCCCTCATGGGGTATGAATGGGGTAGAAATTGGTCTTGATTTCAAATCACCTTTGATGTCAGGTCTGTTGATGGGGATGGGTTCCACTGAGGTTGAAAGAAGGTGGCAGGCCTGAGTCATCACGTGATCACCTAGATGAACACCCCAGCTCACTCTGGTCAGCCTGTTTTGCAACTGAGAATTCCTAATTTTTGGTGCCTCAAAGGGGTTGAGTACAGCATACTTGGTGCAACAACTAATTCTGCTTCTGCATCAATTCGGAAGTTCGTGTTGTGCATGGTGATACCTGTCCTTCATGTCCATCACACCTATCGGAGTGGCTCCCACGCGGCGAGGCCCAAACTCCGGTGCCGAATTGAGGTTACGGAGCAAGGAGCGCAATTCCTAGTCAAACTAGAGAAGAGAAATCAATTTATTGCCTGACCCGTATCATGGTATCATGACTCACTAAAGACCGTAGCGTCAAAATCGGCTTCAAATCCCGAGCAATCCCCATCTCAGATCTCATCCCGTGCTTTTGTTTGTCATCGTTCTTCTCAGTCGACGTCCTCCACACTCGTCTTCGCATATTCCTCCTCACCATACTTGGCCCCAAGCTTTTCACCCGCCTCCTTGAGCGCCCCCTCGCCGTCAAAAGCGCCATCGACCCCAGGGATGGGCGCCAGGGCCTGCTCATGCAGAGACTCTTCAGCTCCTTCCTTGAGAGTTCCATCCTCATTGACATAGTCCTTGTGATATAGCGTGAAGAGAATGACGAGGTATGTTTCCTCCGTCTCTTTGTTCCGCAGGACGTATCTGAGCTGATGTGAGCGTTTCCGATTGGACCTGGGAGAAGGGTAAACGAAAACGGCGTAAGAGAGATGACCATAATAGGACCGTACCCTCTACGGCCCTTTGAGCCGCATGGGGGTATATCAACAAGGGCTTGCGTGCAGCAGTACCCGAAAGCAAGAAGGGGGGCATAGCTCACCTGAGTGCCTGACCGTCCCAGTATTTCATGATCGGTAGTTGGAAACCGGGTAGCTTCAATGAGAGGTTTGAAAAGTCAAGGTAGGGGTTGAAAAAGTCGAAGCCGTAGGTCTTGTCGTACTCAAACACCCACTTCTCCTTGCTGTCTGCTCTCAGAGCCCACTTCATACGGGCCTTGTTGGCGAGAGGAGCACCAATGTCCTCGCGGGCCTTGAGACCAGCTTCGTCACCGCCTTCTTCAAACCATAGACCTCCCTTGGTTTCGTCATACTCACCGGCACCCACGTGGATGGTGTTGAAGGAGCTCAGAGCCGGGCCGTAAAGAAACGGCTTGTCGGCGTAGGCATCGCCCTCCAGACCAGGATCAATCCACCAACGCACAATGCTCATGGCAGTGCCGAACCCAGGAGGAAGACGATCGCGGATCGGGTGATCAAAGTCATTCCCAAACTGCAAGTTGGCGCCATTGATGCCGCTACCATCGTCACTGGCAGGCTTCTTGGGGGTGAAGCGGATTGAGATGCTGTACTGGTCCTGGTTGTAGACGTGAGGCTCTGTTGAGAAGTAGGCTGAAGTCTCTGGTGAATTTCGAGGTAGACCCTTGTAATCCTGGATGCGGACGTTGAGTTCGATATCGGCGAGGTCGCTCTTGATGATGATGGGCTCGACCGTGTTGACAAGGACATCAACTTGCTGCTTTGAGTCGTAATCGGGACCGGCCGTGACCTTAAGGACGTAATTGTTCTCCGCCATGTTTGTCGTCTGCCGTATCTGTCTGTTTGATACTGCTTGTCGCTCTATCTCTACGTGCTGCCCTTAGACCTCGTTCTATCGTTCCGGCTAAGAGCAAGGCAAAATCTTTCAATGACGTATAGACCGACCGCTTATCGACGATGGCAAGAGCAAAACCAAGGAGCAATGTATAAAAACACAAATGAAGAAAACAATATTTCGAAGTGCCGTCGCGCCGATGTTGAAGCTGGAAAATGGCACTGGTAATGGTCTTATAAGTTGATGACGTGAGGGCTTTTTCAAGCCATGAGTCGCCAGCACATGCCAAAGAAGCACCATCACTGGCTCCATCACCAACAAGCGACGGCCACTAAATTTGCTCCGCTAGAGACGGGCATTCTCCGTGTGCATGAAAATCACGGACAAATAAGACAGTTGCCCGCATCAAGATTCTTTCGATTTTGCCGGATCATGGCGTGCGCCGGATGCAGACATCATCTGGCAGATGCAAGCAAGCTGCAGCCCTCAGATTCTCTGCCTTACAGTGGACGAGACTGTCCCCAACGGTTGCAACACGCCCGCGTCGACGCGCTCACCGCCGCGACGCGTTTTTCGTTGGCGGTTCAACCCCATATTAATGCTTCCGTATTGGCTTCACCGCCAGAGAAGAGATGGTTGTGTCGCATAACTGTAGAACGGCTTCATTGAAGAGCGTCGAATGAGATGCCTGGTTTGTGCCTGAGGCTGAAGATACCCTTTGTTAGATTGAAGGTTGCCACGTGACGCCCCACATGGCATCTCCTCAAGTGATGGCTGGTCACTCATGAACTACACGTCATTCAACAATGAACAACACTTGATCGTCTTCATCTTCATCACTAGCTACGATATACGACTTGAGATTCGCTCAATCCTATCATTACATACCTCTTTGCTTCTGCCGAACATGATCACTGGTTTCGTATGACCCACGATACATCTCGCGACGCGACTACAGGGATACGCCTTCAAACTCCCCTCACCCATACGATGCGAGAACGGTAAAGATAACAAATGTTCGAACTGACCAGTGACAGGCACTCCTGTCCTGTAACCTATAGACCAAAACTTGCACACTTTATACCCCAAACGCCAAACCGTACTGCTCTCATTACAGACTCTGAACCAGCATTGTCTCACTGTCGCGTTTCCAAACCTCATCACGCATCACGTATCTCGGGGCGCCATGGAACCCGACCCCGATCGGGTCTGGGCAATGTGCGCCTGTGCCTCAATCACTACACCATGTCAGCAAATCGACGACGACAAACATGTCCTGGGTCCGGACTCATCAGGCACCAACTTACACTGCATATCCATCTTGGACCTCGAAACGAAGTAAAAATCTTCGTTAATCTTGTCCTCATCCAGGCCGTCTGGATGACACGAGCAAAACTCAAAGTCAGTGCACAAGGGTGCAAGATCCGGAGTGGACAGTCGACTATCCCGAGGTGTCATTGGAGTCCAGTCCTCAGTCAGGATGTCTTTCTCATCATCAACGGGATCATGAACATCGATGGATTCCCGAGGAGCCAAGTGGCACCAAGATCCAGCATGCGAGAGTCCTTCGTCCTTTGAGAGGCGTGAGGGTCGGCCACCATCGTTCCAATCGACGCGATTGTTCTGAGGTACCGGAGTCCGGCGTCGCTTGCGGGATCGGGGCTCTTGGTTATGCCCACGTTCCCGGTCAGCTCTGGCGGAAGACGAATCGATCTTGGCTGGAACTGGATCTGGAAACAGCTGTGGATCACGTGACCATGCCACTTGGCCACCAAGAAGAAGGCGAGCGTCAACGTCGCTCATCTGGTCAGCCGCATTCGAGATGGTTGTGCGACGACGTCTATAACCATCGCCGAGATTGCGCTGCTCAGTTCGGCCAACGGGTAGTGACGAATGCCTAACCGTTTCACGAATCTGCTGGTGGCCGAACCGTGAGGCTTGGTCCAAGGCCCGTTTGAGTTCAGGAGCCGGCAGGGATTGAGGGAACAAGATGAATTTATGGTGCGACGACATATTGACAGGGCGGATGTAAGGGCGGTACTATTCCAGGTGTCTGGATGTGATATCAAGCCGTCAGACGGGGAGGGGGACGGCGACGTCCCTGTGTGAGTTCTACGAAGTCCTAGTGGGACTCGAGAGACTCTTGGGGGGTATCAAGTGATGCAAGTCAATCAACTAAAAGGGGTGGGATATTTTATGGCTGCGGGTTGATGATGGGGAAGAATGGGGATATAGAAGGGAAGAGATGGGAGGAACGGGAGTCGAGGGGGAGAGCTGGGCTTTATGCTGGAGGTCCAAAGGTCAAGCCCCCCGCGGAGCCAATCAGATTGCCGCACTCTCAACCTCTCACAACCTCACCCAGCCAACCCTACCTCCCACGGTT